>VMBQ01009871.1:0-10165 GCA_007657795.1 Dreissena rostriformis | reverse complement strand
GATGTAGCAAACCTATCTATCTCTTTCCCCAAGCTGATAACTAGTGTGGGCTTAGTAACATGTTGGAAATGGATGTAGCAAACCTATCTATCTCTTTCCCCAAGCTGATAACTAGTGTGGGCTTAGTAACATGTTGGAAATGGATGTAGCAAACCTATCTATCTCTTTCCCCAAGCTGATAACTAGTGTGGGCTTAGTAACATGTTGGAAATGGATGTAGCAAACCTATCTATCTCTTTCCCCAAGCTGATAACTAGTGTGGGCTTAGTAACATGTTGGAAATGGATGTAGCAAACCTATCTATCTCTTTCCCCAAGCTGATAACTAGTGTGGGCTTAGTAACATGTTGGAAATGGATGTAGCAAACCTATCTATCTCTTTCCCCAAGCTGATAACTAGTGTGGGCTTAGTAACATGTTGGAAATGGATGTAGCAAACCTATCTATCTCTTTCCCCAAGCTGATAACTAGTGTGGGCTTAGTAACATGTTGGAAATGGATGTAGCAAACCTATCTATCTCTTTCCCCAAGCTGATAACTAGTGTGGGCTTAGTAACATGTTGGAAATGGATGTAGCAAACCTATCTATCTCTTTCCCCAAGCTGATAACTAGTGTGGGCTTAGTAACATGTTGGAAATGGATGTAGCAAACCTATCTATCTCTTTCCCCAAGCTGATAACTAGTGTGGGCTTAGTAACATGTTGGAAATGGATGTAGCAAACCTATCTATCTCTTTCCCCAAGCTGATAACTAGTGTGGGCTTAGTAACATGTTGGAAATGGATGTAGCAAACCTATCTATCTCTTTCCCCAAGCTGATAACTAGTGTGGGCTTAGTAACATGTTGGAAATGGATGTAGCAAACCTATCTATCTCTTTCCCCAAGCTGATAACTAGTGTGGGCTTAGTAACATGTTGGAAATGGATGTAGCAAACCTATCTATCTCTTTCCCCAAGCTGATAACTAGTGTGGGCTTAGTAACATGTTGGAAATGGATGTAGCAAACCTATCTATCTCTTTCCCCAAGCTGATAACTAGTGTGGGCTTAGTAACATGTTGGAAATGGATGTAGCAAACCTATCTATCTCTTTCCCCAAGCTGATAACTAGTGTGGGCTTAGTAACATGTTGGAAATGGATGTAGCAAACCTATCTATCTCTTTCCCCAAGCTGATAACTAGTGTGGGCTTAGTAACATGTTGGAAATGGATGTAGCAAACCTATCTATCTCTTTCCCCAAGCTGATAACTAGTGTGGGCTTAGTAACATGTTGGAAATGGATGTAGCAAACCTATCTATCTCTTTCCCCAAGCTGATAACTAGTGTGGGCTTAGTAACATGTTGGAAATGGATGTAGCAAACCTATCTATCTCTTTCCCCAAGCTGATAACTAGTGTGGGCTTAGTAACATGTTGGAAATGGATGTAGCAAACCTATCTATCTCTTTCCCCAAGCTGATAACTAGTGTGGGCTTAGTAACATGTTGGAAATGGATGTAGCAAACCTATCTATCTCTTTCCCCAAGCTGATAACTAGTGTGGGCTTAGTAACATGTTGGAAATGGATGTAGCAAACCTATCTATCTCTTTCCCCAAGCTGATAACTAGTGTGGGCTTAGTAACATGTTGGAAATGGATGTAGCAAACCTATCTATCTCTTTCCCCAAGCTGATAACTAGTGTGGGCTTAGTAACATGTTGGAAATGGATGTAGCAAACCTATCTATCTCTTTCCCCAAGCTGATAACTAGTGTGGGCTTAGTAACATGCTGGAAATGGATGTAGCAAACCTATCTATCTCTTTCCCCAAGCTGATAACTAGTGTTGGCTTAGTAACATGCTGGAAATGGATGTAGCAAACCTAGCTATCTCTTTCCCCAAGCTGATCACTAGTATGGGCTTAGTGACGTGTTAAAAATGGTTGTTACAAACCTATCAATCTTTTTCTTTTAGAAGGGTTGGATCCGGCATGTAATTAACGTTGGGTTGAATGTGACGTTAGGCGACTTGTTTACTTTCAGAATGATTCCAAGTCCCAGGAAAAAATACTTGGGTGGCTCCGGTTATATTGACACGAAGACAATTCAACACACACATCACATCTCCTTCTGAGGGGATTGACACAAACATGCTTGGCTCTTGGGAGGAATATTAGACAATAAAATGCGAATTGGTCGCCAGCCCGCCTCACAAGGGGAAATATCAATTATTTTACCAACTCACTATTGGTGAGTTTGTGTGTCGAATCTTGCGCACAAGTTATGAATGGATTGGCATATGGTGTATGGACATTTTAGACATGTGAATAATGATTACACTTTGGTCATCTGTATCTGTGCTGCATATAGCCAAGATAAACATAATAATCAGAAGCTTATATTCCTTTATTTCACTATACAGAAAACTTACAGAGGCAATATACATGTAATACCATATAATATTATTTCAAGAAAAGAAATCACAGAAAGGCATGTGACAATATGACAAGTAACGTAGATTTTTTCTCCAAGACAAAAGTGCATGTAAGGTCAAAACAAAAACACTTACAGTTAATGGAAACCTTTGTAGAGAATTAGGTATTCAATCCTATGGATATAAAGCATTTATCACTTAATGTATAAATACTTGAGTGGAAACCATCTATATTATTCACAAAGACCTTGACCAAAATTTGCGATATCAAATGAAGTTTTGATGGAACCCATCTCTGAAGTTGCATGACAATAATACATATTTTGTAGAAATATAGGAGAATCGCTTTTCTATTTAAAAGAGACTTGTTCACAGATTGTCGAAATGACAATTTTCGAAGTTTTTGTTACAGATTTAAAAAATAATAAAGGAATACTGTACATCAGGGATCGAAATAACACTTATGACATATAATCAAACTGAAAATACTGTCTTGTTGAAGAATAATCATCATTTTAAAATGATAAAACAAGATGTGTTTGTGAAACACTATGTCCCCTATTGAGCAATCTGACTCATATATTTGACTTTGACCTTAAATGATGGCCTTGACATTGACCTTACACCACTCAAAATGTGCAGCTCCATGAGATACACATGCGTGCTAAATATCAAGTTGCTATGTTGAATATTGCAGAAGTTATGGCCAAAATGAGCGATTTTGACCCATATAATTGACCTTTGACCTTGACGGATGACATTGACCTTGACCTTTCAGCACTCAAAATGTGCAGCTCCATGAGATACACATGCTTGTCAAATATTAAGTTGCTATGTTGAATATTGCAAAAGTTATGGCCAATGTTAAAGTTTGTGCGAACAAACAAAAAAAAACAACAAACAACCAACAAACAAACAGACAGGGCAAAAGTCTATACTGGGGGACATAATTATAAAAAGTTGAAATGGGAAACTGTTGAATAATTTGAAATTATTCTGTTGTTTTTGTAGAATTTATTCTTGAGATATTGAGTACAATTTCTCTGTATATTTACTAAACATGACCTTGACCTCACCCAGTGGCACCCACCCCACATGCAATTAAAAGCTAGGTATGGATATGAGGTATTAATGTATGAACTTTCATTATAAAAACTTGGATTTGTTATAGAGAAATTATAACTAATCCATTTCGCTATTTTTGATAACAGTGACCTTGACCCCACCCATCACATTTGCAATCTCAAGTTTGTTCTAATATAAATATGGAAATATTTTATGGCAATATCTAAGTTTGATGAGCACTAACCTGTATATGTAGCTTGTACATGTATGTAAAATTTCAAAGTGCAAAAACACCATTAATTACAACAAAATTCGAACTAGATAAGCAGAACTTGGCCTATGGGGTCATTTCAATACGGGGAAAAGATGTTTTAAGTTTGAATAATATTCCTCAAAGCATTAATGACAAACTAGCTTACACCATTTTTTTAACCTACCTTTTTTGTATATATGCACATTTTCAAGTGTAAAATAACCCCTAATGTTCACAAATATCAAACAATATGGGCCCTAAGGCGTTCACCTGAAACCCGAAGGAACTAAACTATTCTGAGAAAGTGGAGTTCAAATAATAAAAGTACTTTATGAAACATAAAGTTTCATGTAGATTGGAATATAAATGTGACTTCTAGAGTGTTAACCAGGTTTCATTATAGCCATATAAGGAAAACTTCCAGGCCCCCTGGCAGCCATGTTTTTCAACCAACATGAACCATTTTCGAACTTGTCCAAGATATCATAAGGACACTTGTTCTGACCAAGTTTCATGAAGATTTGACAAAAAATGTGGCTTCAAGAGTGTTCACAAGGTAAATGTTGACGACGCATGACAGACAAAAGGCGTTCACAATAGCTCACCATGAGCACTTTGTGCTCAGGTGAGCTAAAAAGTGTAACAAACGGAGACATATGGGGTTATTTCAATAGAGGGCATACATAGGTTACGTTTAAATGACAGCCCAAGAGCCATTCAAGAGAAACTTAACTGAACTGTAACACTTGCCTTTATGGTATATATGCACATTTTTAAGTGTAAAATGGCTCCTTATTTTGAAAAAAAGTTCAAACAATTGTTACCAAACATGGCCTATTGGGTCATTCAAATATGGGGAGTAAATCTTTTAAGTTTAAATGAAATCCCTCAACCATTCCTGAGAATCTTGCTTACAGAATGTCAACCTATCTCGGATGTGGATGCCTGGGCAAGTAGAACAGTTTGCCTTTTCTTTGAAAAGTCTAGCTAAGCCTTTTCTTTGAAAAGCCTAGCTAATAAAAAAATAACATGCAGTGCATATTTACAAAACATGTACATATTAAATCAGACCTACATCAATCAATTCTTAAACAACATTATTAAAAAGAAAATGATGTATAAAATAAATCATGTGGAGAAATTGTACATATTTGCAAAAAGGTAGAGGAATTTATATAAGCGTTTGATTTGTAAATGTTTTTTATACTGAGCCAAAATGGATTAAGACAAATATCATCAAGGCATGTTCTTTCGCAAACGCATTACATTTTGAGTATTGGTGAACAAATATCTTAACATAATGAATTAATACTGCAGTTAAATGAGGTATTCGTGCTAAGCTGCTTTGTATATTACAACTATACGCAATTAAAATACAAAAATGCTTTCATTATAAGATGTGTTGTTCTCTTAAAATATATATGTACCAAACGGGGTGGCAAAATATTGTTATATGAAGTGTCTATGATTTATGACAAAGAATGTTTTCATTATGTCTCAAGGGTTAAATAACATAGACACATGACCATACATGCTTCATAACAAGCCAAGGTATTTGACATTTGATATCGCCACCCTTGCTAACATGTATTTGATGTAACTGGTTGAATCATGTTCACAAGCGTCTGCTATGTATCTATTCACATTCTGTAATATCCCTTCTACTCCAGAAAATGTTTATACACATCTACTTTTTAACAACTACAAAACGCAGTTGTAACATAAAACATATAGTCAGATCTTTGATAAGCGAAGGACGTTTGGCTACACAGTATGACAGAATCTGTTAGTGTTACAAGTTTTAGTAGGATACATGGATTTGCTAAAGATAAAGAAGAAAAATGTCATTCAACAAATACACTTTACCCTTAACACAATTGACATGCATACCTGTACAAGCATTCTGAGATTACACATGGATATTCACCAGTATTATGTATCCAAACCTCCGTACAATTTAACCCATTTATGCCTAGCGGACTCTCCCATCCTTCTAAATTGGATCAATTTATTTCCAAAATTAGGGATGTCTAGTATATTTTGTTCTATATTTAGAATATTTCTAACAGAAGTCTTCTTAAGCAAACAGCGCAGACCCTGATGAGACGCCGCATCATGCGGCGTCTCATCTGGGTCTACGCTGTTTGCCAAGGCCTTTTTTCTAGACGCTAGGCATATATGGGTTAATAACTATAGCAAACGTACATAAAGGTTATCATTCCTAACTAAATAATATTTATAATTCCTAGTTTAACATATTTGTACTATAAAACTGGCCTTACACTATATAATATTACACTATACAAAGTGAGAAAACAAGATCAGCTGTCACTTAAATCAGATCAACATCTAATACAGCATGTCATGTCAATAAATCAATCAGCTGTTGCAAGAGTTTTTATTTTTTCGAAATGATACTTAAATTATCGCAATACTTCATGTTTGATTGTCTTGTTTGATTGTCATATTAGTACAATGCTTGACGTCTTTAAAAACAACTCAAAAACACTTTAAATGCTCATGTCAAAATATCTAAGAACAAGATGTGTTTGTGAAACACTATGTCCCCTTTTGAGCGATTTTGACCCATATATTTGACCTTTGACCTTGAAGGATGACCTTAACCTTTCACCACACAAAATATGCAGCTCCATGAGATACAAATGCATGCCAAATATCAAGTTGCTATCTTCAATATTGCAAAAGTCTGCTAATGCTAAAGTTTGTGCAAACAAACCAACAAACAAACAAACAAACCAACAAACAGACAGGGCAAAAACAATATGTCCCCCAGTATAGACTGGGGGACATAAAAATGTGAAGATTCAAATATAAACACAATATAAGTACAAATTTATACGGGTATATCTATGAGGGGTTTTCTAAGACACATGTTGCAAGAATGAATTACCAGTATTCAAAATGATCACTTTTCAAGAATCAATATAATATTTATGGCATTGATAGAAAAAACAACAAGATTCTAGTAAAACACCCAAATAAAATTTGAGATTCACAGTTTCTGTGGGAAAGAAATCATGAAGGCGACAAAAACCTCACACTTCACTAAAAATCTTACAACACAACAGAAGAAGAGGTACCATGTTCCATAGTGAGCAAAAACTATTCATAAAGAGTTTACTACTAGTGCCCATTTTCCTGCATCAAAGAAAAGTGTCCTAGTGGCAGCTTTTAATAATTGTTAACATAAATATTTAAATCAGCATTCATAAAAACAAGAAAATAAATTTAATAAGCCTCGATATGACCCTTTAAGAGTATTTACAATGGCACTTTGTACTTTCAAGAATTTACAGTAAAACATACACTTGGTCAATGAACATTTAAGACTCACCGAACTTTAAATGTTAATACAAACTTAACATGCCATATCTTAACATGTATGTTTCAGTTGCCAACAGTGTGTAATAAAACATTACAATATCATGAAAAGATGATTTTTTAGTGATATACACATTCTTTACTAACAAAGCAGCAAATTTGTCCATTTTCTCAGTGGAAGACATAACACCACTGATACTTCAATGGATCATCAAACCAAAAACCACATTAGAAATGCCTGTGCTGGAAGAATCGTTCACAAGAGTTTGTACTTCAGAAACTCCTTCAATTTGGACGGCATCGGAAGAAAATCTACCGACTGTGATGGCAGGTTTTTTCGGATGATCGCCCGACACAGGTGCTGGAGCGGAGACACCTCTATCTTCTCAGGTTGGAAGAACTCAATGATCCCATCTGTCCCTGATCTGCAATATAACATTGCTTCCGTCAAGCTTTTTTTGTATTTCAAAAAAATATTACAGAAATAGTAAAGAAAATGTTAGACTTTTGTTAGTTGATTCAGCACATTTTCATAATTGTCATGAAAATGTTGTCAAATCTAATGAATGAATATCTGTACATGTATTACTGAAGAATTGTGTTGTAATGAAATCAAGATTCGAAGCCCACTTTTTGTCAAAGTGAGCTGGATTGCACATCAGAGCAATAGCATTGCTGAATTTATGTTCTGCTGCATTCTTCTAGATGCCAACAAATGGTAACTGATGAACACTTGAAAGTTTATTCAGATTGCTTCAAGTATTAGAAGACCAATGGTATGACATTTCAATTATCTTCTTAAATTCCATATTTGACTCAAACAATCCGAGTTACAGGATGCCACTTATGCTATCAAAGTATATTCTTGTCATGGTGTCAAGGGGGAATGGGTTGCTACATACATAAACAATGAACAAAAAAATTAATATTTAACCTGAAAGTCAAAGAAAGGAAATAAAAGATAATGACCTTTGTCTTTGAAATATGACCTTGACCTTTGAAAGAGGAGCTATAAGAATTATACTAGACACATCATCTGGTATATGGGATAAATAATCCAAAGTAATTTGTTCATCATCAATGACATTAAAGTCAGAAACAAGCAGAAACAATAATAAATGAACTTTGACCTTGAAGTGTGACTTAAACTTTCACAGAGGAGCATAGGAAATGTACAGTACGAATTGTCTGATCTGTGGGGGACAACAATCCAAATTTATAGAAGAATCCTCCAAGGCATGTCAAAATTATGAAACTAAACTAAATTCCTGACCTTTGACCTTGAATTGTGACCATAACCTTTCACTGAGAAGCATGTGATTTCCAAGCAACACATCACCTGGTCATTGAATTTATTCCAAAGTCATATTCAAATCCCAGGGATGTAAAATTTACAGAGACTGACACAAAATCTTGAAAAAGGACTGACCCACCCAAAGACTAAGAGTGTGCAGAAAAAATATGTTGCATTTTTATTATAATGATTAACAATGTTGCATTAACCTAGCTATCATGACAACAGCCAAACTATTGTGTGTTTTCCAACAAAAGAACATCCCAACAATATTTCCGTTTTTGCTATCAAGCTTAGTATATTTTGAAAATGTAAAACTATATATTGAATGCTGCAAATGTAAGAAACTAAGTTTGTTTACATTGCTAATACGGAGCTAAGTATTCATATATACATATAGAATATAGTACAACTATGGCACTTATGATCCTCTTAAAATGGTACACAAAAATGCATGCAATCCTCAGCATGTACATTAACAATTGAACAAAATATATACAGAGACCCTTTGTAACTTGGAGTACAAACCTTGACCTGTGTCACTAAGGCCACAAGGTCATGACTCCAGGAGTCTATAAATAGCTCCCCTCTGTCATCTCTACAGCAGGTCATGTGATCAAATCACGTGCAAACTCTGCAGTAAATACAATTTATGGTTCAAAACAGACGGACCTTAAGGTCCATAAACAAAAGTCAAAAGTTAACACTTGAAATTATGTATTGACATTATGATGAACAAGAAATCAGTCCGTAGGACACAGATGTCCCCTAATTCCACTGAAAACGCCACTTTTCTGGAAACAAACTGAACCAAAATTTGGAGGCGCGCAAGTTAATATGCAGGTTAATATGTTTGTTAAGTTTCAGACCTCCCGAAGCAATACTTGTTCAGTTAAGGGCTACACAGTTTAAAATTGTATGTTTTGCTAAAAAGTGGCAATAACTCCAAACCAAAATATGAATTCACATGCTGTTTGCAAAGTTTTATCCCTCTAGAACCAACACTTTTTGAGTTATGTGTCACAAATAAAGAATGGATTGAAGGAATGAAAGACGGAAGAGATCTTACAATTTATCTGTAGAAATGAATTCATTAACCAGGCTACAACCTAAACTCTTTGTTAGTGATAAACTTCCCACAATTGAGTATCCACTTTGTACTAATTGTTTTATAGTAAGCAGGGTTTTTTTTAACAATAAATCTGAAGCTTAAGCTAGAAACAACCAAAACAGTATATGCAACCATAATGTTTTATGTTATATGGTTGCAATTAACTAGAGTTGTACCACTAACATGACTAATACCGCTACACTGCTTTTTTTGGCTATGCTCAAGGGGAAATAATTCAGTAAAGTGTAAGAATCACTCGGGAGGAACAAAGTGTCTTTCACATCTAAACTTCATGGTGATGACATTTGAAGTTAAACTTTTAGCGCTTGAGAAATAAGGAAGTATATTTTGTAGTTTGATCCACAAACATGTTCAACTTCGTTAGCAATGTTCAAGGCCAAATAACTCTGAAATGTGAGGATGACTAGAGCTGAAAAATATCTTGCACATCTATACTTTATGTTGATGACATATATAAAGTTTCAAATAAATTGTTTGAGAAAAGAAGAAGTAGTTCTATCATTATTTGTATAATACTTTATGTAGAAAAACCAACTAACCAACAAACTGCCAGAAAGACAAAAAAATAAATACACTTAGTTTTTTTCCATCCATAGTTATTTAGTTATGAGTCCAGGTTGTTGGTCTCAATAACATATAAATTATTTAACCCATTTATACCTAGCGTCTA
>VMBQ01009870.1:0-18664 GCA_007657795.1 Dreissena rostriformis | reverse complement strand
GTAGTAGTAGTAGTAGTAGTAGTAGTAGTAGTAGTAGTAGTAGTAGTAGTAGTAGTAGTAGTAGTAGTAGTAGTAGTAGTAGTAGTAGTAGTAGTAGTAGAAGAAGTAGTAGTAGTAGTAGAAGTAGTAGTAGTAGTTATTGTAGTACAAGAAGTAATAAGCCAGAGTGACTCCTGCAGGACCACGCGCATTTACCCGAGCTGCAGAGCAGAACTATACCATACATAAGCTGGGGTGGGCATGCAAAGCACGCTGGTCATCCGGATTCTTCGATATACGGATGGCACTTCGATACCCGAGAAAAAGCAAAAGCCACGCCCAAGAGGCTCATACTTTGGAATATTATAGCTATTGACTTTACAGGGCCTTTGTCAGACCACAGTTAACCATTAAATCATATTGTTTCTATGTTGGGTGCTCAATATCAACAGAACTTTCCAAATTATTCATCGTTTCGCGTTTGTAACGCTTTATTAGTTTCAGGTTTTAAAATCGTAACAAGATGACTAAGGGATATTTTAGAGCATGGTTAATATTCAGTATTACTGTTTCCTCGCAAATATCATCACTACATCGAAAATTTGCAGATCCGAAACAATTTTGTTCAATTTGTCAATTTACCAAAACGTGAACAGGTCCCTTTAAGAAATACGGCCCATCCATAAACGATATTTAACTATCAAGTTAGCGATGTACCTACCGGAAATTGTCAAACAAACTAGAAATCAATTAGATTTTGTATTTATGTTTTAATATTCCCAGAAATATTCTTGTAAATTCGCTTTATGTTAGCCGTTGCTAAGTGGATATAACTAATGTAAAAATATACAAATTAAACCCGTCACAAAATGAACTTCTAAAGCGGTGATTACTGTTAATTATAATAGAATCTACTTACTACAATCAGGTCTCATGTTGTCGTGGTAACAAATCCCCAAACTCACAAATATCCACACGAGTCGTCCGATTATTTCCTCTATTTTGTCAATATTTTCTTCCGCATTCTACTTATTATATAGTAAAAAGTTAAAAGTGTAGCAATCCAGTGCTCATCGAACCGCACATTGCGCTAAATTCATTCGATTGTATCTGATGATTGAAAGTGGTTTTATATACTTGTTTTATCAAGTAACAACTCAACACCAGGATGTACATTTTAAGGTGGCAATAAAACAAGTATATACAATTGCAAAAACTAATATTCGTGCAAGTTGTTTTTGTCAACCGAAGTCATTTGTTTTAAATGCTTGGACGATTTGTTGTTGTTTTATTGCGATTGATTTATTTGTTAACGGTTTCACATCAAAGACACGTTCATAAAGACGGTTCAATTAAGAAAGAAGGGATAAGCAAGGTTGAGTTTCATTTCTATGCTCACCGAAAGTTATTCTTCATCATTATAAATAGGAATCATGAGAGTTGCATCCATTTGTCATCCATCTGTACTATTTGAAGTTCATTTTTGACGGTGAAGTACATATCTGTACTGACAAAGAAATATTATCACTGAATTTGTTACACGCCTGATGAAACCACCTGTTGATGGCGGGTTGTGAATGCAGTCCTCTACTGGTAGAGTGTTACAATTAATCAAATCGCTTAAGTTCGCTTTTGAATAAAATTTGACACAACTCGCTTTAAAAAAAATTGCTTTTGAAATCGCAGGTTTAATCAACAAACAAAACATATTAAAGGTTAAATTTGGTATATTTTTTACATAATGTTATTGCTCTTTTATCATTTATAATTTTACAACTTTTTAAACCTGTGGAAAAACAAGATAACAAGAACCTCAGTGATGATAATGATAACAATTGAAACAACTTGAACAACGACCTTGACCTCTAATATGGAATCTCTCCTTACGTTATTGCATTTAATGATTGAATACTATTAACTATAATTCGAACATATTCTAATATAAAAACACTGCATGAATCTAAAATGTCAATAGCTAAATAAGGTTATCAAGTCCTTTAAGAAGTAAAAATCATCGAGTTTGTAATACACATTGTATCTGTATTTAGTGTGAAGTACGCAAACAGAACAGGATGTTTAATTTATGTTCACGTTTCCTTTGAGGCTTAAACAGGACGTTTTCTATCTTTGTACTTGAATCACAACATGTTCGCGATATTTAGTTGATGTTTCAATAGCGTTAGCCTTTTACCTGCTAATACAGTAGTTTCGTTTCGAGATCATGTTTTTGAAAGGGGAATACGGTACAATGTTTCGTGTTCTGAGAAAACTGGACAAAATGCTTGTGCGTAAATTGTCATCCTAGATTAGCCTGTGCAGTTCGCACAGGCTAATCAGGGACGACGATTTCAACTTTTATGGAATTTTTCGTTTAAGTGATGTTTCTTCTTAGCGAAAATCCAGTTTAGGCGGAAAGTGTCGTCCCGGATTAGCCTGTGCGGACTGCACAGGCTTATCTGTGATGACACTTTACGCACAAGCATTTATTCCAGTTTTCTCAGAACACGACACATATTTTTATGTTGCGAGTCTGTTGCAAAGCCCGAAATGATAATTCAACATAACCTCGTCAAAAAATATGAATGATCACCAAATCAAAAATATTATTTTTAAAAAGTTCAATAGTTTTAATCATTTTATTTGTATAGTTGATGTTCTGTTACAAAAGAAGTGGATGGCAACACAAATTTCTCTCCTGATAGAGCTTCTGTAATTTCATTGTTTGCTATATTACAGATTATGGAAGCTGAAGGAAAAGAGAAAGAAACACAGTGACATGTGAATTAAGCACATGCATTTCGTTCACCTTAGTTTGGAGTGCTTTGAGTGGAAGTGTCGAAACAAAATAAAAATCATTTAGTGAAGCCTTTTTTTCACAACTCGTAACTGAACAGAGCAATAAACGGTACAATATAGTATGGTTGGTTTATTCAATATACAATAGACAAACAGTTCATGAATACACATGTTCAACAATATAGTAACATATATAAAATAAATAAATGAAAAGATCTTATACAATTGTATTACAGCACTAAGAATATATTTAACAATGTTAAATACATTGGCGTCTGTACGTGTTCATCAAAAACTTAACGAATGTAAGTCAACGTTGACATAATATTATTGAAAAATCATGTAGTGTCGGTAAATCAATACAGGCCGCAGTTTCATTCTTTGTTAAGGAATCGTTAAGGACTCGTTAACCAATATAAACAACCGTTTGCATACAATTGTATAATAAACAATCACTCGTTTATGAATCAAGAGGACATTTAACACCCTTTAGCTGATACTAAATAAGCATAGTTATTTATAACCTTTGGCAGCCGTTGGGCTCTCCTATGGAGCTGTTGTTTCTAAAAAAGGAGCGCCATAACTACATAATTGTAGTTCCATCAGTTTTTGATTTGAAACTATTTTATAATACCAACTTCATCCTTCTTATTATTACTTCCAAAACATTTTTTTTTTATTTGATTAGTTGTTGCTATAACGTGAGCTTATGTTTGAATAAATGACACAATTCTGTACACAATGACATTGATCAGTTATACTTGAATACCTCAAAGGAGACCACGTAGGGTAAAGAAAGAAATGTTTAAATGTACATTAATGCATTAATATAACGTTCGTTCAAACCATTTTATTTTATTTGTGAAGTAAACAATACCGTTATGTTGGGTTTGAAAGGGGCATATATCATATTCGGTCGGTATTTCACCTAAATAATTCACATATAAACTTACTTCATACTCCGATGTTTATCGGGTGAAATTGTCGAGTATACATCCAGTTTATCGTTAAGTTAAATGTATGAATTTAAAGGGACCTTTTCACGTTTTGAAAATTGACAAAAATGGATTTATTTTCAGATTTGCTAATTTTTTATGTAGTTATGTTTTTTGCTAAGAAACAGTATTACTGAGCATTTACCATGTTCTAAAATATCCATTATATGCATCTGTTTACGATTTAAAATCCTGAAAATAATAAAGCGTTACAAACGCGAAACGATTGTATACTTTGGAAAGTTCTGTAATATTATGTTATGGTTATATTTTGTGACATTACGAGGATTGCTTATATTACGCGTACAATACATACTGTGTCACGTGAGCACGGATGCCCGATTGGTGTTAGCGCTTGACTTTTACTCCAAGAGTCTGCGGTTCGAGACAAAGTGTATATTACTTTTTTTCTTTCTGTAATATAATTTTTTCGTTTTATACGTTAACTCTTTAGTTCCGATGTTAACATTTATCAATTTAAAATTGTAATGACAACTTCAAAACATTCCAAAATCTGTGAACAGGTCCCTTTAACAGATTTGGTATGATTGAAAGTTGTAACAGGATTCAAATACAGACCTTTAATCACATGACACACGTGCAGTTTTTGAACGGAAAGTTATATCCACTTGCATTAGTATTAATAAAAATCACTACTTGATATACATCGCTTGCGGAAGCGGGAGTGTTACCAGTTATCATCAGTATATCATAGAGGAGTATGAAACTATCCACATTGTATGTTTTTCAAGAAATAATCAACACAATAACTTCCAATTTTTAATTAAAAAATTGTATAGATGACACTTTTTTTAAATTTAAAATTGGAAGTTATTGCGTTGATTATTTCTTGAAAAACAAATTTAAGTCTTAATAAAGTTCAGATTAAAATGTTTGTATATGTTCACCATTCTGTAATTGATAACACATAATGCGTTCTCCTTGTTTTTGTTTTTAAACATACAGTTTATTGAGTAATACAAAATGCAACAAGCCCATGAGAACACAAAAAGTTTACATGATACAAAAAGTTTTAAATTATTATAATGTATTCCAAATTTAAAGAAGTTACAAAAATGTCAACATTATATACTCACTTTAGGTAAAACCAATTTATACATTCACGTGTTTACCAATAACCTAAGGGAACTAAGCATGAGATGAAGTCAGGTATGGTTCGCTTTAGTTGCGCCTATTCACATTGTAATGTTAATTAAAGTTAAAGTTTCGGAAGATAGTTCGACTCGTCGAGGTCAATGTGTTTAAAAACAATCTTGCTCCGAAACTGCACAAGCTGGTGACACGTGGGCAATAGCGCTTGGGCCTGCTCCTGGTTTGGAAGGCTGTCATATGACTGGTCATTACCATGGTAACCAGAATGTGTGGTCTTCTCTGTTCCAAGTCCCAGGTTTTCATAAGCGAAATGATCGTTCTTAAATTGCTGTGTAAGAAGATTTGGAAATCATTATAGCCATAGGTACTGCCCCTAAAAGATATCGCACGCATATTGCTTTAGTATCGTAGTTATCTCGAATGAACTCGTGATTAAATGTGAATATCGTACATGTGTCGCGTTTATGTCGTGTACATGTTGTGGAAAACTTGATAAAATGTCGTCTTAAAACAATTCGCGACCAACATGAGAACTTAAAGGCGAGTTATAACTATCCATAACTCGTACTGATCTCGAAGCTAAAATTCCCCACAGTTATACAGGGTCTTTTGGTTTTTGTAATAGTTGCTTTTTTGTTTATTGTAAACGCGCAATGTTGGCTATACGTAATGTACTGGTTTACTCATATAATTAATAAAAATAATACTACATTTGACAAGTATAATCATTTTTACAACGAATCACTAAATTATATATACGCTTCATGACTAACTGCTGTGTAAATATAGTTTATCTTCATTGAAAAAAAGTTTTTTTCCCTTCATATTATTTTTAAGCTTAACCGGCCACAAGTATAGGAATCAGACAATTCTGGATGCAAAGCTTACATGCGTGCAAACTAATCTACAGGGTTTAGTAACCAAAATATTGGACAATGCGATGATACGACGGCGACAGTACGATATGACTATCGCATTGTCGCTATCGTACTATCGCATTGTCGCCATCATCGTACTATCGGGTTGTCACATTGTCGCCATCATACTATCGCGTTATCGTACTGTCGTCATCGTATTATTGCATTGTCGACATCGTACTATCGCACTGTCGCCATCGTATAGTCGCACTGTCGTCATCGTATGATCGCACTATTGCATTGTCGCCCTCTGGATTTTATGTGTAACCACGATGGCCCTAACGTTATTCCATAGTTTTCGCTATAATAATACAACATGAACAAACACTATGCTAGACAGAGTTCTTGTACTTTGTTAGAGAAAAGAATAACCCCAAAAAATATTATACAAATAGTTCAGTAAGTTTATGGGAAAAAAAACACAATAATGAGAAAGAAAAACGTCAAGTAGTAAAAATAGTCCCAGAAGAAATATATTTATCATTTATTTATACTACAAGAATGTTGGTAGACACAACATGAAACTTATATATCAAGATGACTCTTATGTTATTTCTTATTTCAGACAAATTGACATGAAAACATATATATTATATGGTTTATTTACTAAAGGTTACGATGGTAATGGCAAGTAATTAATTATTGCATTTCCACTTTAAATACAATGACCCATCTTATTTCTAAAAACATGTTCCTAAAATGAAAACACACGGTTGCCTCTACTCGTTTGTATTTCATTATTTTTTCCAGAATGTTAAAGCAATAGCGAGGAAAAATGTTTCCAATTTCATTAAACTTAACTCACCTTAAATACTTAGTTATTGCAATTACAATTGATATAACATTATTATTTCACGAACTAGATGGTACGTTTTTATGAAACACAATGTCATCTCCTCTGCCACCATCGAGCCGCAGACGGTTATAACATTCGTTATTGAATATCGATCTCTGATACTTTGTTTTCTCTTTTCCGATAAGGGTTAAGAATGGAAAAGCATCCGTCTATCATTCATGTCCTTGCATACATTTCTTCCAGTCACATCAATGTATTCATACACATGCTCCTCCAGGTTTGGAAGAGAATTATGTGTGTTTGTTCCAGGCAGTTTGCTATCTTGTGTTTCATACGCGCTGCTGCTCTCACGACCCGTTAAAGTTGCACATGGGTGCTGGCCCTGTACCAAACCTTCGCATTGAGGCAGTGTGTCGTTGTTTTCTCTCTCATCCAGAACAATGTCATACTCCGATGTGCATGCCGGTGCGACTTCAGCTTGTGATAAACCTTCGGTCTAAGTCTGATAACTTGGTTTAGGGCTATTGCGACGTTTTCTACAAAATAACATGTGCATTAAATGTAATGTATATAATCGTTACTCTGCTGTCCACATTTGACCTTTAATTGTTGAAATTGATCTCATATTTATGCTTTCACTTTTTACATTTAAAAACATTATATAAGCAAGTACGAGTATACCTGAGGAAAAACAAAATAACCAGGACAATAGAGATGATGGCAACGGCTGCAACAACTGGAACTGCGATCGCGACCCCCAACAGGGAGTATCCAGTTGTCCGCTCGTGTGCAGGAACTGCAAGGCAATGCTGAGTTGTGAGATATTTATACATGTACGTATATAACTGGCCAACATTAATCTGTGATCTGCATAAATTACACGTTTGAATGGTGTCCTATATTCACAATTGGATTTTTTTTGTAAACGCGTTTACAAGATTAATTTATTAATAATGACGGTACTTTAATTTATCGTTGCAGTAAGGACAGCGTAAGTATAATATTGTCGAGCTGTACAAGCAGTATCCCACATATACATATTGTAAAAATGGTAGTAATATTAATATATTATTAAAAATATGTTTATTGTATAACGCTTGCCATTCCAAGAAGATATAGGAATACTGAAACGTCAAAATATATTCTGGAAAAAACGTGTAAACATCCCATAGTCGTTTCTGTAAAGACAGTGAAAAGTTCATGTATTATTTAAAAACGACGGTAGATTACAATACCTGCAATAGAAGTTGTTTCTAAAAGCGTCGTAAAATCTGGAAATACACACAAGGTAAACTGCTCATAATACATGAATATTTATAACCTATAATCATTTTAAAGATTACACAAGGATTTAACAACTTACAACTAATGAACTTGAACTAATACAAACTTATAGAAAACAGCAAAATACAGGCTAAACCAATGGAATTGAGGGAAACTTAAGTCATCTCATTCGCCAAGAAATATTTATTAGTCTTTTTGTGCACGAACGATATATATATATGTAACTGATGAGGCCACTGATATAAATGACAATGTTAATACATGTGTAATGATTACATGGACACGGTAAATTTATGCATGGATTTGTAGATCGACACATTCCATCGGGAGACTGTCTGATTACAATTCCTCATCCACACGTTACACTTCATTCTCCCCAGGGCCCACATTCAGAGGCAGGGGGAAATGTACCTGATATATTGTAGAAAAAAAAGATATTTTAACAAAAACAGGTATCAATATCAAATTATGTTTGTATAGTCTGCTATAAAAGAATGTTAAGCTTCTCATGTCGCATTTTAATCTAACAGAAGAGCTTGTTTTTCATGCCAAAAAAACAGACAGTGTTTACCAGTTTTATGTGTATATATGTATGCAAGTATGTAAGATAACAATAACACAACCAGTTCAAACAGAGAATAAAAGCATACATATAAATAAAAAGAAATGAGGGACGACGATACAGAAATCCTCCTCCCGTCAGGTCAGTTGTGTGCTGCTGAGAGTAATTCATCCATAGGGAGAAATGTCCACTCTTTCAAATTGTCCATCCCGCTTTTCTTCTGACAGTATCGACGGCGATCTCGCTCTAGCGTGCCCTGGAGAGCAGTCTCCAACAGAGACTTGTGGCGTGTCCAAACCAAGCCAACTTTCGTCATTTGACGGTCAGCAGGGGCTAATGTGGGACAGCAAGTGTTGTAGTTATGTTCTGGCCGAACTCATTTGCCATGTGCTTTGTGTAGGAGCTGTGGAGCAGTCTTCGAAAACATTTGTGCTCAAATGCCTGTTTCCTGCGTTCTGTATCCGCGTAAAGCGTCCATATCTCGCAGCCGTACAGTAGGATGGAGAGTACGAGGGACTTGTAGAGCCTGTACTTGGTTGGGAAGATTGCCGAGGAAATTCTTATTCGATCTCAGCGGTACTGCTACCATCGCTGGACAGGGTTGCTCTCATGTACTTAAAGCTGGTCACTTATTCCAGCTTCTCGCCGTTCATGGTGATGTCGGCACTTGGGTTGGTCGAGCGGTTCACCATGATCTTCGACGTCTCCGTGCTGACCTCCATCCCGTATGCTCCTGCTCTTTCATAAAGTCTGTTGGTGAGATCTTGAAGTTCACTGCTGGTTCCACCCTTGATGTCAACGTCACCAGCGAAGCTCAAGTTGGAGATATGTCGTCCACCAATGGAGAAAGTGGTGTGGTGGTCACGGAGAGTCTCCTGCATTATTTTCCCAAGGAAAATGTTAAACAGGACGGATGAGAGCAGAAATCCCTGACTGACGCCCACTGATGTCCTGGAGAAGTACCCCTGCTGTCTAATGGCGTTTCCGTAGAGTACTTGGATGACTTGCACCAGCCCTTTGTGGTGGTGTTATATACATATGTATGCGTTGTAGATATATCGCATGATATATGCCGGAATGAATAACGTGTATTTTACCAATATACTCACGTCAACGGCACTCCTTTTACATTTAAGAAAAGTTTGATTTGTAACATTCAAAGTCTCGCAAATTTTATATAGTAATGCTGTTTTAAACGACATCGATTGTATCAGTTATACTTGAACCTCATTGTGTATAGAAAAAACAACATATTCTAAGCATTCAAATGATGCACAATATCATGTGCGTTCGAACAATTATTTTTTTCGGCAAATCTGACTAAGACTTCTTTAAGAACAGATTAGTTTGCAATGATCAGGCGAAACAAGTTATTTGTTTCCACTTACATCTCTAAAAAAGGTCGGTGGGTCAGCCAAACTTTTAATTCCTGGTAAACATTTTTAAGTATACACAAGTTATTTCCCACTCTAATACGGATGCCCAGTTATTGAAGAGTTACAAATCTCTTTGCAACAAACATTTCTTTATATGTGGAAGTTAAGTTTTGTGAATATGAGCAAACGCAGCAAAATGATCGAAAACTCAACCTGAAAAACCAAAACGGTCTGCACCACAAATTAAGGTCGGTCATATTAGTGAAATTAAACAACTTTTTTCTTTTTAACGGGAAAATTGAATGCCTATTATGACACTCTTTTTCTTTTAACATTATGGTTGTTAATAGATTGTTTCATGTCTACCTATAACTGTAACCTTTGGGCATTATTGTTTACATACATGCGGATCAGTTATAAAAATACAATGATTCGGTCTACACTTTCGTTCTAGAATAAAAAGTAATTTGACCCCGTTCCCTTCAAAGGAGCGAGTGTATATTTCTGTGCAACTGTCAATTTGAACATAGGACACTGTATTCCATATGCAGTTCACATAGTATGGCAATTCTTGCATTCAATGCGTTTAAGCTTAAAATCACAAGAAAAAAATGCTACAGCTCATTCTTGAGATGATATATACAATAACAAATCATGTTCCAGGCAATTGAGTTACACGATGCCGGGTACTGTCAAAGAAAGAATTAAACTTATTAAAAAAAATCAAAAGTTGGGGTGGGGGTGGGGTTTGGGTCAAACATTTTTTTACAAACATCTTTTACTACAAACATCAACAAAAAGGAAAATGATTAAAATTACAACCACCTTATACATAATGTCACATACAGTGTATAAAGTATTCGATGTTTAACGGAAACTACTGCACAATTATTTACTTAGTTAAAAGCAAGTATAACATTCGAAAAGCGAATAAGAACAATCGCCACTGATATATGCTTCGGATTTTTTTATTATGGTATTCGATCTCCCCATCAGGAAAATTGTAATGCAAAAAGGAGTTTAGAGAATTAACCTGAACATTTAGAAGCCATAAGCAACTAGTTGCCTCCATGTCAATGTGTTATCTAAGACCCTAGATGTTGTATTATTAATTTATTATACCTTATTGCGTCTAAAGTTATATCAACTTTTAAACTAATTAAATGCTTACTTTAATGGTGACTGGTTAATACAAATTAATCCATTTATTATGTGTTAACCATTTAGTAGAGAGTATCGCGATACAAAATTAACAAAGTTTCATTATGACGTTTTCTCCCAAATGGAAAAAATTCGTGCACAATAAATCGAAATGCGTGTTCAACAAATCTGCGCCACATACCCTTAACCCTACCGACAGCTGGATGCGAGGTGCATGTCATCACACACTGCCCCTAATACACCCAGCGCCACCGACATTATGAAGGAAACTGTATGTCCTCCCATACTGCGCCTAATACCATTCACGCCACCAACAGCAGGAGATGTGAGAAGCGTTTCCTCCCACACTGTGCCTAATACCATTCACGCCACCAACAGCAGGAGATGTTAGAAGCGTTTCCTCCCACACTGCTCTTAATACCATTTACGCCACCAACAGCAGGAGATGTGAGAAGCGTTTCCTCCCACACTGTGCCTAATACCATTCACGCCACCAACAGCAGGAGATGTTAGAAGCGTTTCCTCCCACACTGCTCTTAATACCATTTACGCCACCAACAGCAGGAGATGTGAGAAGCGTTTCCTCCCACACTGCGCCTTTACCATTCACGCCACCAATAGCAGGAGATGTGAGTATTTTTCTGTGAATAAAGTTCACATGGATCCAACTCTCGTAATTCAGAATTATTATGATGAAAACAAAACTTGGGTAAGCATATAAATGCAATTCAAACTTGGTTATCCATAGTTTCTAAATTTTACTATCTTTGTGACAGTGTATTTCATATGAAGCCGTAAACATATTAATTTATCACAGAAAAACAACAAAAAATCGCCCAACCATTTAAAAGACATTATCGTGCCCGACCATAAGGTTAAGGTTTTATAAATATATTGTCTGGTTTATTGCCAAGTTTATGTTAACATCCTAGTGTTTAAGTGTTGATTAATGATACAAGTATATAAAACGCTTTCAAATAGCTGATACAATCTAATAAATTAAGCACAGGTCACGGCTTGATGATCACGAATAGTGACCTTAAATAGTGCATATTGACATAGGAGACAAGGAGATAATCGAACGAATCGTGCCAATATTTGTGAGTTTGGAGATTTGTTACCAAGACAACATGACACGTGATTGTAGTAAGTAGATTTATATTATAATAAACAGTAATAATCGCTTCGGAATTTCATTTTCTGGCGGTTTTAATTTGTATCTTTGTAGCATCGACTAGAGTAACTTAACAACTTCGCACATAAAGCGAAGAATACATGAATATTTATAGTTTGATTAGAATAAATAATGATAATTTAATTCCGGATCATTATATGAACCAAAATGGACCATTAATGTTGAATGGAATAAAACTATTCATGGAAGATGGGCTGATACCACAAAATACAACTAAAGCTGTATAATTTTCCTATTGATCTACGAGCACGAATAAAACTGATTGAGAATATAGGTTAGAAAACAAGTTTATTGACATAAGCGTAACGTTTATTAATTTAGATCCCACGAGTTTATTTATTCATATACAACATTTTGTATAATTTTCGAACAACAAGCATGCTAATCAAAAGTGACAACCAAAATAATTTTTTTCTTAATTGACACACCTATTGTGTACATAAGAAAAAAAAACTCGATATGCCATTTTACGTGCATTATTAAAACACAATAGAATATCAGTGTGCTATTACCATATAAAACTTATTACAGATGATTGTCCTTCCCAACTGATTGATAATTGATATGCAGATATTTAATTAGTAATAGTATTGGTAATTGTCGTCACAATATATACGTGTGTTATTTCCCCGAAAAACAACATATAATTTGTCATGCAGAGAGTTTATTCATCTGGAAAATTGTATCACTAAACAATTATGTAAACCATAATAGGTCCACGAAATCGCTTTCAAAGCATTTAATGCATTAAAGAACAGAAAAAAGGGATGGTGAGTAAATGAAACAGTTAACTTATATTATCAACAACTATTTACACTGCATAGTTTGGTTACTCGTATTGGCCGTATGTTTATGTCTGAAAAAAAAAACAATTGCATATTCAAACGTAAATATTAATAAACATTACATATATTATCTTACACCATTTTTTCGAATGACAACATTGTTTGATGGCTATACGTGTTTACTCGAAACAGGTAAAACTTTGTTTACGTCCACCTAACCGACCAACTCTAATTGGTTATGCCGACACTAAACTTATTTTGGTAATTCATGTAAAATTTTCGAATATTTTTTCAACGTTTAGTCAATAAGCGAAATTAAAGTCTCCTATAAAGACAGATATGAACGAAAAGATTTGAGGGCATTTGTCATTGAATCTTATTTATAATATGATGTGAAAAATAACCTGTTCCGGCTGAAAAAAAATATATTCAATAAACATTACACATATCTAGTAAGCAATATGTCATGTACTGCCTTCTATTTCATTTTCTATTGACAAGAAGCATTAACTTGTCAAATTGAGTGTGCATTGTTATTAGTCATATACACAAATTAGCACAGTACGTAAAGCCAGCAGTGATCGTTTACAATAAACAAACACATTCAACGAAAACCTACAAGCCAGAACACTCTTAAAACAGTTGAAAGGTTTGCATTAACATTGAAGTTGTTTAATTAAGAACGTTTAAGTTCTTCGTTCACATGATAAAATATGAAATTTTATTTCCGCTATAAACAACCGATTGATCCTGTCAATACTACGTTCTGTTTAAGCGGAAATTGTAAATGAGAATATACTGATACAATCGACGTTTATTTAGCAAATATCGGGTTTTATTTGCATTGGTTGGTGAAAAAATATCGCTTGTTTTAGTTCATTGCATTTATATTACTTTTAACAGATATATCAACAGCAAAAAAAAAATGCCACTGCTGTTTGTCTCGGCAATGTGTAGTTTATGATCTTATTATGTTCATATTAAAAAAGCCACGCGTCTAGCGTTTGATCACCCATAACATAAAACGCACTCATTATACACAGCATTCTGCATATCCGATGTAAAATATTGAAGACAACAAATCTGAAAATGTTTTGTTGAAGTTAAATACTTGTAAACGCGTTGATCGGCATCTAAGTCTGTTGCAGTTAAGTTATAGGAGCTGAAAAATGTTCATAGATGTTATTTCATCATTGGTAAATAAATCGCAATTATTACAAGGGAAATAAAAGACGCATGGTTTACAAAAGGGGAATAGCTTGGTACCTCGCTGTATCGCGCTACTTGTCGTAAATCAATAACTAATATGCAAAAAAAAAAAAAGATTTATTACCTCAAGTTTAAATTCAATCGCTCAAAAAATCATTATTTCACAATATAACCGCATTTACTTCACTTTAGTGTGAGAATTATGGGCGCTAGAGCAGAAAGGTTATAACCTGTCAAAACGTCCGTAAAATCTACATCAATCCATTGTATCGCGCTTTTGTTGCAAATGAAAAATAAATTCAAGAAAAGTGGGCAAGCATTGAAATAAAAAGTTTAATAGTGTACATAGGATTGTATTTTATCACAATATAAATTTTAAAACAAAATTTTATAAAAAAAATATGAATAGTATTCAGTATTTAGTGTAACACTGAGAATCCATTTGTAATCCTTATGAAGTGAATATATATATATGTATTTGCAACGTGGAAACTGATATTCAGTGTCTCAATGGATAACTTGGACACATAAGCATATTTTCAAATATGACCAATGTGGAAATTTATCATACTTTCTACATGTCACCTATATAATGTATTGGAACTTGTCAAGGTCTGCTTGCTCAAACCTATTGCACACACCACATGTTTCAGAGTCATTCAGCAATGTAAAATAGCAATGTTTAAATTTGCATTCAAAATTAAAATAATTGACTCATTCGCGCTTCCGTAGTTTTTTTTTTTATATGCGAACTTAACAAACGACCGTTTTATGACAAACTCTTAAACAGAATGATAACATTTTATTTGACAGGAAAGAATGTGTTCATGAAATATGCATGAATAACCATATATTCAACACGTTTTACACGCTATCGTATTTTACAGGAAATTGACGCAAGAAGAAAATAGCTTTACGTTCATGAATTTCAATTAAAAAAAACGGGATAATGGTATGATTTTTTTAAATTCAAATGGTCATAAAAGAGTTCCCTCTGCATTTTAACAAAAAGGCAGCATTATTCAATATTAATAATTCTTCTAAAAATCATAATAATAATTTTTTATAATTGTAGATTCTTTTTAAAAAGATATTTTGTACAGGTATATATTCCAATAGATGGTAATGATGATATAAGTAAATCATGAAAAAGTAAAGAAAACAAAAACTTAATTTGGTACTCTTATAAGCCTTAAATTACCTCCCTACGTACCCTTTTTCTTCGAAGAAGAATATATTGATATACTATACAACTTCTTAAAATTCACCAAAACACACACACAAAAATCAGTAAATGAACGTGCTCTGATTGTTATTTTTATTTTAATATTCTGCTACTTGCGCGCGTGTTTGTGTTGCCGTATGTATATGTGCATGCGCTCGTGCGTTTGTGTGTTCAAGTCATGTTTTATAGTCTCAAGCACTCAAATTATAACAACATCCAAAAACATTCTATATTGTAAAAAAAGTAATGTTTTGGCAAACATGCTATTGTCCAATTGCACAAAAGTCTATGCTAAGTACATTGTTTGTAATGCTATTTAACTCCTAAGTTAAACTAAGACTCCAAATTAGCAAATACAAAAATGGTATTGCAAATATATTTTTTAAACAGGATAACCTGGCTTTTGTTTTCGTAAAAGTGCGAATATTTCATGTCTTACCAATACATTACATAAAACGCGTGCGCGTTTGTGTGTTTGTTTGTGTGAGAGTATGCGCGGATGCGTGCGTGTGTTTAGGACAGATATGTTCGTGTTCTGGTGTTTGCGTAGGTCTGAGCGTAGATAAGCGCGTGCGTGTAAGCAAGTAACATCGACAAACATCGAGTTAACATTAGAAACAAATACTCAGAATATCATGCTACTTGCATTAGTGAACAAAAATATTCGTGTGGTATTTCAGATAATTGTCCTACCCAATGTGGGTTGTGGAGTAAATGCAGTGTCACGTGTGGACAAGGAATTCAGACCAGGCAGTCGATAGATGAACTCTGTAAATCTTCAGTATCATGCCCAAATGACCCTTGCCCCGGTAATATCTTAAATTATGGTCATAAACATCTTTCATTACTGCAACTACTATTGCTACTACTATTTCTATTTCTACTGCTACTTGTAATAATAATAATATTAATCGTAATAATGTAATACTAATAATAATAAACAAAATGTTGATCAACGTCCTATTTTAAAACGAAGGAGAAATTATCAAAGATGGTTTAAACATGAAAAACTGACATGTTTTTCAGAACCATCAACATCGGTTGTCATCACTACTAAAAGTCCTTCAAGCACTCGTAAGTCTTGATGTGCTGTTTACTGTTACTATTTTTTTACACTTCTTGTTTAGTTATTGTGGACATTTTAGCAAGGTCCATTACTTTAAATAGTTATACAGCGGGACAAAACTTACCTTTTGGTACTCTAAAAAGTCGAGGTAAGATTTGCATGGATATACCTGTATTAACTACAGCTATTCAATTGAAACTTCGAACATGTATGTGGGGTCATTATATGAGTTCACTACCAAGACCCATACAATGATAGTCAATTTAATAGATTATACCCGTATTGTGTTTTAATAATGCAGGTTTACGTCAATTGTGTACCTAAAACCAAACTCGTATTAAAACTTAAAACAAAAAAACTAACTATCGGTAAAAGCAAAGACTTGCACACTACTTCAATCTTTTATCATTCCTTACAGCTACGATCCCTAAAATTGCTATTTCTTAAACAACGACGACAACAAAAACAACATCGACGACAACAAAAACAACAACGACGATAACAAAAACAACAACGCGGACAACGGAGAAGACGGATAATGTCACAAAATGGCGTTCCACAACAGCCTCCACGTTTACAGGTTGAGCTAACTTTATATTCATATTGAAGGGCAGAAATGTTATAGATAAAAATGATCACAGTGTATTTGACTCTTTGGTGCTTATATACACATTTTGACACGTGTGTAGTCCA
This sequence comes from Dreissena rostriformis, assembly GCA_007657795.1. Taxonomy (NCBI): domain Eukaryota; kingdom Metazoa; phylum Mollusca; class Bivalvia; order Myida; family Dreissenidae; genus Dreissena; species Dreissena rostriformis. Next base: position 1,512 of record VMBQ01009870.1, on the reverse strand, counting down.
TAAGAAAATAAAATAAAGACTTTTCTTACTTGATTCAAGTTGTAAAGGCTTAATTTTCTACCCTAAGACACTGGTGATTAGCAAACAGCATAACACCTGAACAAACTGCGAGCTACTCGCAGGTTGTTACTTCGAGTTACTCGCAGGTTTTTCTAGTTTTATGTTGGCTGAATGTAGCCATTTTCACTTTGCTTCTGAGTTGGAAAGGGTTAACATATAAATAAATTAACGTTTAATATCACTTAGCGCACATATTTTGTTAACAGCATGGACTGATACAAAGTATAATGTCAGACTACAGTATTTTCGGTTACATACCATGACTCAGGAAAATGAAATGCTAAAGTTACTGCACTTTTATGAGTTTATATAAAATGTTAATTATTACAAGTAATGTCTGTAAGAAAACTACCTTGTTTTGTCTATAAAGAAACTTTGTACGTTATCTAATGAACTGCAATATGTGTGTTTCTAGCTGCAACAACTTGTCATGAAACTCCTTCTAATGCAGGTATTGTTATATAGGTACAGATTAACTAAAATTATATTTGAACTTCTTAAGAAATGCAACCAGTATTCAATATACCTACATTCATGTAACATATTTAACCTGCTAAAAACAGGTGTAAAATTCTTACGTCTGAAGTACCGCTAGTATATAAGATTAGTGAATGCAATAACGTTGCCTCAAAGTTGTAGTTCCTGCACACGACCTGACCAAGGAGGACTCCTTGCTAGGAGTCAAGGTCGCAGTTCCAGTTGTTGCTGCCGTCGTCATCATCTCTATTGTTCTTGTCGTCTTATTTATCCGCAGGTATATTTTTTGTCCAAAATAAGTTAAAACGGTTATGAATGTATAACAGAAGTTAAAGTAAACATATTAAGTTAATTTCCCACAGTATACGTCAACTGCAAAATGCAATTTCCAGAGTGACGTTTTTGTTCAACGAATTTTATACGCATATTATATTGTAGGAAGCGTCACAACATTCTGGTGGCACATAATTTTCCTTCACTCAATCACCTGACGTCGAATGAAGGGTTACCGCACGGTGCTGACAACATGGCATTAAAGGCGGTGTATCAAAATGTTCAGGATGAGAGAGACAACACCTACACGCAGCCTCAACGCGATGGTTCGAGACCAAGAGAGCATCCCTACGCAGATTTAACGGGACGTGCAAGTGCAAGCAGCAACGTGTATGAGGCATCAGATCAAGCATTGTCTGGAACAAAAATTGCTCCGAAAACACTGCAATCTCTTCCAAATGTGGAAGAGCATGAGTATGAGTACATGAAATAGATATGACCGAAATTGACCGGGTGATGGGAAGATGCTTGAAAATCAGGAACTCTTGTCGGAACATGAAAAACAAAGACTCAGAAAGCCTATCACAGTATCATTGGCAAATGTTATTACCGTCTGCAGCTGGTGTTAAAGAATATTAAATTGTGTTTTATAGACGAAACATTTAGAGGATATGCAGCCTAACAACAGCATGAACACGAAAG
>VMBQ01009869.1:0-29344 GCA_007657795.1 Dreissena rostriformis | reverse complement strand
GTAGTAGTAGTAGTAGTAGTAGTAGTAGTAGTATTATTATTAGTAGTAGTATTATTATTATTATTATTATTATTATTTTTATTATTGCTATAATTTTAATATCATTATTAATATTATTTGTAATAATATTAATATTATTAATATAATATCATTATTTCACTAACCTCTTCTACCGGTATATTGTTGAGCTCCAACAACAACCAGGATCAATGCAACACATAACACCTTCATTTCTGCTGAAACAACCGACGTCAAAACGTAACGCTGTTTATTCAATTATGAAACTTTGCACGGATCTTCGTGTCGTGATGCACCCGCTTAAATACAGTCTCGACAACAAAGACTTCGTGTGTTCGTTGCATGTCAACATTGTACAATTGCACAAAAACAACAAAATGAAAAATGATAATGTTGTAAAAACCATTCGAAGTGTATTTGAAGAGGCTGTGATGTTAAAGCAACGGGGGACCATGGCACTGAATCGACCACTTGTTGCGTATGTAAACGTTGTGTCAATTACCGTCTTTTTGAGCTTTTGTATTGAAATATACTTTTAAATCTTAATACAACTTATTGTTTCATTGCCCTTGAATCATTTATAATAATAAGTGGGTATATTTTCAGAAAATTCAACGTCGTTCCTGGCGTGATTATACAAAATGTTGTAGACGTATCCCCTTTAAATGAAAATTTCAAGGACATGAATTGTTAAGGATACATGTAATAATGTTTTCTTCATATGCTATGTTTTGTGACATTTAAAACTAAAAATTAACGACGTGTCTTCGTGCAATTGCGGTTGTTTCAACCAACGTTTAATAACAATATTTCCTCGTAATGTATATGTAGTTGTTCGGTAAAAACGTTACATCACGTTGATAACATTTCTGTTTAAGTGCGAGTTTTATTGCACATTTTGTAATTGTATACATAATCATGTAACGATGACACGAGTTAAGACATGAACCAAAACAATTATATTAGACATTACTTTAAATTAGGCGATCTTATATTGGAATAGACAATGTTCGTGCCCAATTAAATTATCAAATATAGACATTATTACTGAACGTATTCATTCTTCACAAGTCATTCGATTCACGCATTCATCCGTTCATGTTTTCTTTCATATATCATCATTTATTTGTTTACATAAGTTCATTTTAAATACAAATAAATATATAGATAACTAAATTAATGAGTAATGTTAGAACTTCCGCCTGTGACTCATCAGACGTTAAATGTGTAGTTCTACACCGACATGTAAAAGGAACACGAACGAAAATAATTCAAATGCCTATTTCTATTATATTAAGCTGGATGGACAATGTGAAAGAGTAGATATCCCTCCCCATTGAAAATTACTCTCAGCAGCTCACAACAGATCTGACTTGAGAAGGATTTCTGTATCGTCGTCCATCATCCCCCCCCCCCTCACGGCCAGACCGGTCAAGGGAATGATGATGATGGTGATGATGATGATAATTACTATATTCTTATAATAATAAATGTACCAGTAGACAAATACACGTTTTTTTTTTATTGAATAACAGACAGCCAGTGCCCTTTTATATAATTCAAACGGTAATTATTCGCAAACAAGAATATCGTTTGAATCGATCTGATGCCACATTTTCCTCGACATATGCGGTCATTTAACCTATAAATGAGTCATACGCAGCCACGTTGTATTGTTGAGATTTCCCGTCCCCGCGACAGCAACCAATGCTGACGATTGACCTTCAAGAATGACCTTAATCTTTTACGAAGAGATATGGTATGTATTCGTGACAACGCTGGCACGGCGGCTCATTGAGGCAAACACTTGCATTATTTAAATAAAACTCTGTCTATATATGAACAATTTCGATGAAGCTAACATTTCCAGCTATGTGTTGTTGTTTGTTTTTAATGAAATGAATTTCATTTTGAAGTGGTCTTGTTCTGTGGGGGGATGGGGAATCGGAGTTACCGGAGGAAACATCACCATTCTGGTGTGGTAACCCCTAACCAAAGTCACATGCTTCCGGGATCGGGGATTGAACCCGGATCGCCTAGGATAGAAGCGCGCGTGTACCAACCACTGCACCAACCGGACGGCCACATTAAGTCCTTTCCATCAGTTTAAACCTATTTATTATAGCTCGCTTGCATTAAAAGCCTTAGACTTATTGAAACCATCTCAAGGCCGTTTCCTGGGTAGAACAAGTACTTAGTATCTTTCTTTTGGGGAAAATCTTAAGAATGCTCCCACAGTGGGGATCGAACCCGTGACCTCCCTTTTTCTAGGCGGACACACTGGGTAACACACTAAATCTCTCATCTTTATCGGCTATCTTTTCTAAACAATAGTTCAGTGGAATGTTTAAATATGTGTCGTGGTCTGAGAAAACTGGGCATATTGCTTGTGCGTAAATTGTCATCCCAGATTAGCCTGTGCAGTCCACACAGGCTAATCAGGGACGACAATTTCCGCTTGTATGGATTTTTTCGTTTAAATGACGTCTCTTCTTAGCGAAAATCCAGTTAAGGCGGAAAGTGTCGTCCCGGATTAGCCTGTCCGCACTGCACAGGCTAATCTGGGACGACACTTTACGCGCATGTGTTGTGCCCAGTTTTCTCAGAACACGACACAATTCAGCTGATGATGATACGCTGCACTGGGGACGGTCCGGTTAGCGCAGTGGTTGGTACACGCGCTTCTCAACTAGAATACTTACTTGAGTTCAATCCCCGTTACCGGAAGCATGTGAGTTTGGTTGGTGGTCACCATACCGGACAGGTTGGGTCTCTTCCGGTACTCCGGCGCACCCCCCCCTCCCCTCCCTTAACTCAAGACCACACTTCAATTGATTTTTTTTCTGTAACAACTAAAAAGTTGTAAATTGCAGCCTGTCATTCGAAATTCGTCACAACTTTCGTGAGTCTAATAAGTTAATAATCTCTAAGTTAAGGAGTGCTGGGACACATTCCGGGTTAACACATATTGCAGCCTCAGGCGCGGAAGGACCTCAATAACTTCAAAATACGCAAACATACACTGCACTGGGTCCAGCGCATAATCCAGTACACAGAAGTACAATACCCCTCGATTTGGAGACGGGATCAAATAAAAAATGATTTAACTAGACCATTGAATACATTCGCTTTCCTGATATGCTATGTGTTTATGCACATTTTGTATTTAAGAAATTTGTATTTATGAAATGTGCACGAGTATGTCAGAACTATGAAGTTAGGGAATTTATAAGAGTAACTAACATTTCTTTTTAATGCCAAACGCTTTCCATAAATAGCCCACCGAACTCATTAAACATGATTTTTGTGGTCATTTAATGTATCCTATGTGTGTCTGAAATATTTTGGAGCATTTAATGGGACTATGTTGAAAGATGAACGCTTGAGATTCGTGTATTGAAGTACTGTGCTTTTGTCGAAATCTCACTGCCCAAACCCTTTTTTTCGAGGGTTCCCTATGGAAATTGGAATACGTGTAATCCAAATAAAACTCTATCTCTTCCGCGACAGTTAAATTTCATGCATATATGTATGTGAGAGCATCGAACGACAACTCCGCGTTGAGATTTAGTAAAACTCTGTGCCTATTTAACGTTTGATACTGTACCACAATCGCGCAGAAATGTGAAGTGCACCGCAGGATGCAGGATTTACAAATCGCACAACAACGCGCGTTTTATATGTGTCGTGTTCTGAGAAAACTGGGCAAAATGCTTGTGTGTAATTTGTCATCCCAGATTAGCCTGTGCAGTCCGCACAGGCTAATCAGGGACGACANGCGATGTAGATAAACCATAAACCATTTTAAAGGGACGTGTTCACAGATTGTCGAAATGACCCTTCTTACCGTTTTACACATTATCACCAATAGTATAGACTCACACGGAAAATAACGCTTCGAGTATGGATTATAATCATTTCAAAATGATAAAATTATAAAGCGTTATATGCGCGAAACTATAATTTTTTATGATTCTGTTGTTTTCGTTCGATTTTGTTTCAACAGGCGGTCACTTTTACACACACAAAAAAAACAGTACAAAGGGCCGATTGGTCAAGACATTTGCTTTTAAATGAAAAAGATTCTGGTGCGAGCCTCACTGTCAACAAACCTTTTTCCCCTACTTTTGTGCAGCAATTTATTAGCATTTAAAAGGAAATGATGTAAACGAATGAATGACGATATATGAGCGAATACATGGACGGATGAATACATGCATTGAATGACTTGTGATGAATGAATAGTAATAATCTCTATATTTAATCACTTTATTGGGCATGCCTTATTTAAAGTGACGTCAAATAAAGTTGTCTAGGTGCATGCTTTAACTCGTGTCATCGTCTCGTAATTATGTACGCAGTCAAATAAAATGAAATAAAACTCGCACTTAAACAGAAATGGCATCAACAGGATGTATCTTGTTTTTCTGAACAACTATATAAACATAACGAGGAAATCCTGTTATTGTATTATGGTTGAAACAACCGCAATTGTGTTTCCACGAAAGACATGTCGTTAATTTGAGTTTAAATTGCACAAAACATGTTAAGAAAATATAAGTATTGTTCTTCATTCATTTTCTTAAACTGTTCATTTAAAGGGGATACGTCGACAACATTTTATATTCACCCCAAGCACGACGTTGAATTTGCTGAAAAATTACCCACTTATTATTATAAATAATTCAATGAATTCAAAGTTTGCTATAAGATTTAGAAAATGTATTTCAATACAAAAGCTCAAAAAAACGTTAATTAACAAGACGTTTAAATATGCAACAAGTGGACGATTCAGTGCTATGGCCCACTTCGCTTTAATAGTACAGCCTCTTTAAATACTCCCCGAAGAGATTTTACATCATTTTCATTCTTCTTTTTATTATTTATGTGCAATTGTGCAATGTTGACGTGCAACGAACAAGTTACGTCTTTGTTTTCGAGGCAATATTTACGCGCTCGCATCACGCCACGTAGATCCGTGCACAGTTTAATAATTGAAAACATAGTTATAGTTCGGCGTCGATTGTTTTAAAAGAAATGAAGCTGTTTTTTGTTGCGTTGATCCTGGTCGTCGTTGGAGCCGTTCCATATCCAACAAGTAAGTGAAATAATCGTAATAATAATACTACTACTAATTATAATTACAATTATAACACTATCGGTAATAGTTAATGGTTTTATCTGCGAGTTTAAATGTAGACTTGTTGACAACTTTGAACAAGAATGGTATGGTAACATAAATTATAATTCTATATTAGATATGTATACAGTTTTTAAAACCTCATTCGAACATGAAGAATATTTAGACTTGCTACCTAAATGTCTACGTCTATTTTTTTTTGTAAGATTAAAAGTCTCTTCACACCGTTGCGAATCCAAACTGGCAGATACGCTCAGAATAACATACCACGAAAACAAACGTTATTGTTTTCGTTGTAATGACTTCGATTTAGAAGACGAATACCAATTGTATGTATATACCGCTGCTACACTGATATAAGAAAAATATATAAGCCGTTTATTTTAAATAAACCCATCTGTACATAAATTCCACATGTTATTAGTTTTATGTTACAAATCAGTAATTTCAAATGTATGTAAATAGATGTATATGAAAGAAGCGTTTGTTATAAGAAATACGATTCTAAATAATGCTGTTTAATAAATTTCATTACCGCTTCGATAGAATTTACATATTATTGCAATTGATTATGTTTATTTATATTTGTATTCTTAAATGACCATTTTATGTTATGTTAAGTCATTTTTGTTATACTTTCTTACGTGACAGACAATAATGTTTATATTTTAGTATGAAGACGACGTACTTTTGTATAAGTCTGAATACACTGTCTGTCTGTCTGTCTGTCTGTCTGTCTGTCTGTCTGTCTGTCTGTCTGTCTGTCTGTCTGTCTGTCTGCCCATCGAAACAGGGAGTCGGGCATTGCGCTGAGCTGTTTTCCGCATTTGTTTATTGAATGGAACCGTTTAAGTTAATTGCATAAATATGCCACTGTTTGTTGCAGACAAGCCTGGTTTCTGCCCACCATCTGATCTCGTGGGATCCGTCGCTTCCTGCGTCTTTTTATGCACAAATGATGCCAGTTGCCCTGGTAACCAAAAGTGCTGCAACAGCGTCGTCTGTGGTCGTGGCTGTTATGAGCCAACAAAAGGTAAGCACAAGTAGAATGCCTTCGTTGGAACGCCAAAACTGCATTTTTTTTTCAAAAACTATTATGTTTGGTTAGTTACATTATGTTGAGTCAATTTGACATCATGTTGGGTGAGGTTAACATAATGTTAGGTTTAGTTGAGTTTATGTCGGGTTAAGTTTACTAAATGTTGGGTTAAGGTAGCATTGTGTTAGGTTAAGTGGACATTATGTTGGGTCAAGTTAACATTATGTTTGGTTCAGTTAACATTATGTTGGGTAAAGTTTACATTATGTTGGGTTAAGTTTACATTATGGAATTACAGAGCGGCTACTTTTTCAAATATCGGTGAAGTTCCGGCGTTTTTTTTAAATTCCTTACTAAATCTGTGCGGGCCTATTTAAGGGACGTTTATGCAGCGTTGCTTGGTACAGAAATTTATCGTGAATTTCAGTCGACTGTACAGCGGCGAGTTGTCTAAGACCAACCTGTAGCAACCCCGTCCGACCCCCGGGCCAGTGTTGCTTGGTCTGCTACGGACCCCGATACTAGACCCGACAGTTCTGACAGGGGATCGACGCTAGAGGTCGCTTTCCTTGTGCGAAGCGGTATAGCTTGACGTCATCGTTGTTGAAATATGCGAATAACGATCTTCGATTCTTAAATTCTAAACATGTGTTTGCATTTACATTGCTTTTGTTAAGATATGAATAAGTGAATTGTCATTAATTTAACGTTTGATATAGTGTCGCAAACGAAAACAACTGATCAAGTAGATTTCTCTGAATTGTTAAATTGTTGATTAGTTGTCAAAAATCATAGAATAAAATAAAGAAACATAACGTTGACAGCGAAAAGATTGTTTGCAATAAAAAACAAACAACGAAAAACAAATTGATATATATATACAGTATCAAAACATTCACTTGAATGGAGCATTCTATTTGCAATGTCATGTCTTTAAAATAAATCTCAAACTGCTTTAATCTATAACAAATGATGAAAATCACTATCACCTATCGAGAGGTTCTGATACCTCCGCTATGTGTACTGACATCGATTATCGAGTGGTTTCGATAACTTCGTAATGTGTATCGATATCGCCCATCAAGTGGTTACGATAATTCTGCTATGCGTACCTACATCACCTATCGAGTGGTTTCGATACCTCCGCTATGTGTTCCGAAATTGCCTATCGTGTGGTTTCAGATAACTCAGTAATGTGTACTGACATCACCTATCGACTGGTTTTTATAGATCCGATATGTGTACTGACATCGTCTATTGAGTGGTTTCGATAGCTCCGCTATGTGTAGTGACATCGCCTATCGAGTGGTTTCGATAGCTACACTACGTGTACCTACATCGCCTATCGAGTGGTTTCGATAACTCCGCTATATGTACCTACATTGCATATCAATTGGTTCCGATTCCTCCGCTTTGTATACCGACATAGCCTATCGAGTGGTTTCGATAACTCCGCTATATGTTCCTACATCGCCTATCGAGCGGTTTGGATAACTCCGCTATATGTACCGACATCGCCTGTCAAGTGGTATCGATAACTCCGCTATATGTACCTACATCGCCTATCGAGTGGTTTCGATAACTCCGCTATGTGTACCGACATCGCCTGTCGAGTTGTTTCGATAACTCCGCTATATATTCCTACATCGCATATCGAGAGGTTTCGATAACTCCGCTATGTGTATCGACATCGCCTATCGAGAGGTTTCGATAACGTCGTTATATGTACCTACATCGCATATCGAGTGGTCTCGATAACTCCGTTATTTGTACCTACATCGCCTATCAATCGGATTCAGATAACTCCGCTAAATGTACCTACATCGCATATCGAGTGGTTACGATTACTCCGCTACATGTACCTACATCGCCTATCGAGTGGTTTCAGATAACTCATCTATATGTACCTACATCGACTTTCAAGAGGTTTCGATAACTCCGTAATATGTACTTACATAGTCTATTGAGTTGTTTCGATAACTCTGCTATGTGTACCGACATCGCCTATCAGTGGTTTCGCATGCTCCGCTATGTGTACCTACATCGCCTATCGAGTGGTTCCTATTACTCTGATATGTGTACCAACATCGCATATCGAGTTGTTTCGATAACTCCGCTATCTGAACCTACATCGCCTATCGAGTGGTTTTGAATGCTCCGCTATGTGTACCAACATCGCCAATTAAGTGGTTTCTTTAACTCTGCAATTTGTACCGACATCGTATATCGAGTGGTTTCGATAACTCCTCTTTGTGAACGAACATCGCTTTGCGAGTGGTTTGAATAACTCTGCTATATGTTCTGATATCGCCTATCGAGTGGTTTCGATTAATCCGGTATGTTTACCTTCAACGACTATAGAATTGTTTCGATAACTCCGCTATGTGTACCAACATAGCCCATCGAGAGGTTTCGATAAGTCTGCTATTTGTACTGACATCGTATATCGAGTGGTTTCGATAACTCCGCTATTTATACTGACATCGTTTATCGAGTGGTTTCAATAACTCCGCAATATGAACCAACATAGTCTATTGAGTTGTTTCGATAACTCTGCTATGTGTACCTACATCGACTATAGATTTGTTTCGATAACTCTGCTAAATGTACCGACATCGCCTATCGAGTGGTTTCGATAACTCCGCTATGTGTACCGACATCGACTAAAGAATTGTTTCGATAACTCCGCTATATGTACCGACATCGCCTATCGAGTGGTTTCGATAACTCTGCTTTGTGTACCGACATCCCCTGTTGAGTGATTTCGATAACTCCGCTATATGTACTTACATCGCCTATCGAGTGGTTTCGATAACTCCGCTATGGGTACCTACATCGACTATAGAATTCTTTCGATAACTCTGCCATGTGTACGTAGATTGCCTATCGAGAGGTTTCGATAAATCCGCTATGTGTACCTACATCGACCATAGAATTGTTTCGATAACTCCGCTATATGTACTGACATCGCCTATCAAGTGATTTCGATAACTCTGCTATATGTACCGACATCGCCTATTGAGTGGTTTCGAATACTCCGCTATCAGTACTGACATCGACTAGCGAGTGGTTTTAATAACTCTGCTATGTGTACCTACATTGCCTATCGAGTGGTTTCGATAACTCCGTTATATGTACTGACATCACCTATCGAGTGGTTTCGATAACTCTGCTATATGTAATGACATCGCCTATCGAGTGGTTTCGGTAATTCCGCTATGTGAACTGACATCGACTAGCGAGTGGTTACGATAACTCTGCTATGTGTACCTACATTGCCTATCGAGTGGTTTCAATAACTCCGATATGTGTACTGACATCGACTAGCGAGTGGTTTCGATAACTCTGCTATGTGTACCAAAATCGCCTATAGAATTGTTTAAATAACTCCGCTATGTGTACCGACATAGCATATCGAGTGGTTTCGATAACTCCGCTATATGTTCTTACATCGCCTTTCGGGTGGTTTCGATAACTCCGCTAAATGTACCGACATCGTTTATCGAGTGGTTTCGATAACTCTTCTATATGTACCGACATCGCCTGTCGAGTGGTTTCGATAACTCCGCTATATGTACTTACATCGCCTTTCGAGTGGTTTCGATAACTCCGCTAAATGTACCGACTTCGCCTATCGAGTGGTTTCGATAGCTCCGCTATGTGTGCTACATTGCCTATCGAATGGTTTCGAAAACTCCGTTATATGTACCTACATCGCATATCGAGTGGTTTCGATAACTCCGCTATGTGTACCGACATCGCTTATCAAGTGGCTTCGATAACTCCGTTACATGTACCTACATCGCCTATAGAGTGATTTCGATAACATCGCTATATGTACCGACATCGCTTATCGAGTGGTTCCGATAACTCTGCTTTATGTACCTACATCGCCTATCGAGTGGTTCCGATAACTCTGCTATATATACCGACATCGCTTATCGAGTGGTTCCGATAACTGTGCTATATGTACCTACATCGCCTATTGAGTGGTTCCGATACCTCCGCTATGTATACCTTCATCGCCTATTAAGTGGTTTCGATATCCTCGCTATATGTACCTACATCGCCTATCGAGCGGTTTTGATAACTCCGCTAAATGTACCTACATCGCCTATCGAGTGGTTCAGATAACTCTGCTATATGTACCTACATCGGCTATCGAGTGGTTCCGATTCTTCCGCTATGTGTACCGACATCTCATATTGAGTGGTTTCGATAACTCCGCTATATGTACCTACATCGCCTATCGAGTGGTTTCGATAACTCCGCTATGTGTACCGAAATAACCTGTCGAGTGGTTTCGATAACTCCGCTATATTTACTTACATCGCCTATCGAGTGGTTTCGATAACTCCGCTATATGCACCTACATCGCCTATCGAGTGGTTCCGATAACTCTGCTATATGTACCTACATCGCCTATCGAGTGGTTCCGATTCCTCCGCTATGTATACCGACATCGCATATCGAGTGGTTTCTATAATTCCGCTAAGTGTACCGACATCGCCTATCGAGTGGTTTCGATAGCTCCACTATGTGTACCTTCATTGCCTATCGACTGTTTTTTTTAACTCCGTTTTATGTACCTTCATCGCCTATCGAGTTGTTTCGATACCCGGCTATGTGTACCGACATCGTCTATCGAATCGAGTGGTTTGAGATAACTCCGCTATATGTACCTACATTGTCTATCGAGTGGTTTCGATAACTCTGCAATGTGTACCGACATCGCCTATCGAGAGGTTTCTATAACTCCGTTATATGTACCTACATCGCCTATCGAGTGGTTTCGATAACTCCGCTATGTGTACCGAAATCGCCTATCGAGTGGTTTCGAATGCTCCGCTATATGTACCTACATCGCCTATCGAGTGGTTTCTATTACTCCGCTATGTGTACCAACATCGCATATCGAGTTGTTTCTATAACTCAGCTATCTGTACCTACATCGCCTATCGAGTGGTTTAGAATGCTCCGTTATGTGTACCAACATCGCCTATTGAGTTGTTTCGATAACTCTGCAATTTGTTCTGATATCGCCTATCGAATGGTTTCGATTAATCCGCAATGTTTTCCTTCATCGCCTTTAAAATTGTTTCCATTACTCCGCTATTTGTACTGATATCGTACGTTGAGTGGTTTCGATAACTCCGCTATGTGTACCTACATCGCCTATCGAGTTGTTTCGATAACTCCGCTTTATGTACCGTCATCGCCTATCGAGTGGTTTCGATAACTCCGCTATGTGTACCAACATAGTCTATCGAGTGGTTTAGATAACTCTTCTTTTTTGTACTGACATTAAATATCAAGTGCATGATTTCGATAACTCTGCCATGTGTACTGACATCGCCTATCGAGTGGTTCCTATAACTCCGCAATGTGTACTGGTCAATATCGCCTATCGAGTGAATTCAATTGGTTCGCTATGTGTTCCTACATCGCAAATCGAATGTTTTCAATAACTCTACTATGTGTACCTACATCTCATATCGAGTGATTTCGATATCTCCGCTATGTGTTCCTACATCGCCTATCGAGTTGTTTTGATAACTCCGCTATCTGTACCTACATCGCCTATCGAATGGTTTCGATAACTCCGCTATATGTACCTTCATCGCCTTTTCGATAACTCCGCTATGTGTACCGACGTAGCCTATCGAGTGGTTTCGATAACTCCGCTATATGTACCTACATCGCCTATCGAGTGGTTTCGATAACTCCGCTATGTGTACCGACATCGCTTATCGAGTGGTTTCGATAACTCCGCTATATGTACGTACACCGCCTATCGAGTGGTTTCGATAACTCCGCTATGTGTATCGACATCGCCTATCGAGCGGTTTCGATAGCTCTGCTATGTGTACCTACACCTCATATCGAGTGGTTTCGATACCTCCGCTATGTGTACCGACATCGTCTATCGAGTGGTTTCGATAACTCCGGTTTGTGCACTTACATCGCAGATCGAGTGGTTTCGATAACTCCGCTATATGTATCGAAACCGCCTATCGAGTGGTTTCGATAACTTCGCTATGTATATCGTCGTCGCCTTTCGAGTGGTCTCGATAACTCCGCTACGTGTACTGACATTGCCCATCGAGTGGTTTTGATAACTCCGCTATGTGTACCGACTTCACCTATCGATTGGTTTCGATAACTATGCTATGTGTATCGAAATCGACTCTCGAGTGGTCTCGATAGCTCCTCTATAAATATCATCATCCCCTATCGAGTGGTTTCAATAACTCCGCTATGTGTACCTATATCGCCTTTCGAGTGGTTCAGATAACTCAGCTATTTTATCGACATCGCCTATCGTGTGGTTTCGATAACTCCGCTATTGTATCGACATCGCAGATCGAGTGGTTTCGATAACTCCGCTATATGTATCGACATTGCCTATCGAGTGGTTTCGATAACCTCGCTATTTTATCGACATTGCCTATCGAATGGTTTCGATAACCCCGTTAGATGCTCTGATATGGCATATAGAGTGGTTTTGATAACTCCGCTAGATGTTCCGACATCGACTATCGAGTGGTTTCGATAACTCCGCTAGATGCTCCGACATCGCTTATCGAGTGGTTTCGATAACTCCGCTTTGTGTACCGACATCGCCTATCGAGTGGTTTCGATAACTCCGCTATGTGTACCTACATGGCATATCGAATGGTTTCTATAGCTCCGCTTTATGCTCCGTCATCGCCTACCGAGTGGTTTCGTAAACTCCGCTACGCGTACCGACATCGCCTATCGAGTGGTTTCAATAACTCCGCTATGTGTACCTACATCGCATATCGAGTTGTTTCTATAGCTAAGCCTTATGCTCCGACATCGCCTATCGAGTGGTTTCGTAAACTCCGCTACGCGTACCGAGATCGCCTATCGAGTGGTTTCGATGACTCCGCTATGTGTACCGACATTGCCTATCGAGTAGTTTCTACAGCTAAGCCTTATGCTCCGACATCGCCGATCGAGTGATTTCGTAAACTCAGCTACGCGTACCGACATCGCCTTTCGAGTGGTTCCGATAACTCCGTTATTTGTACCGACATCGCCTACGGGGTAGTTTCAATAACGAAAATCTACATGATATAGTTTATGTTTTATTCAATTTACAATAGACATACGGTTCATGAGTATACATGCTCAAAACATAGTTACATATATAAAAGCATTAAATGTGATCAGTATTGGATTCCATAAGTTGTTAAATAAAGTATCAATACATAAAAAGGTTTAGGAAAAATGCATTACAGCATGTATAATCTATTTAACAATGTTATAACGATAGCATAAACAACAATAAAGACGAACCTATACGAGCGCGAGAAGTCAAGTCTTAGAAATAAATTATACACTATTTATCGTAATAATGTGTATACATGTTTCTTTGACTAAATACTTTAAGTACAAACATGGCTAAGTTTCTGTTGGTTCTTGTATTATCAGATTGCATCAATTCAATAAAATTTATCATGTTTGGTATTTTCCAGTAATATTCATCTATATACAATTTTCTAATATTACCATATCAGGAACCTTTTTGACAGTTTCTCTCTTGAAAAGGTATAGATTCAGGTTTATGCCATCTGCCTTATTTAATTTCTAATCTATGAGAACCCTTAATCTACAAAGGCCAAATATAAACTTATTTATACTGACATGTTTTAAGTAAGGATGCCATTCAATTTTACAAAACTGACTGTAACTTATTGCTCTTAAGCAATTTGTAAGTTCTGATATCCAATTTTGGATAAATGTATCATTTAATCAGGGATGTATAATCTATTATACATCCCTGATTTAATCTAGACTTTACCAAGGATACAAAACACATTTCATCACATTCGCCTTGCTATAGCCATGCATACTGTTCACATAAGGCCTGCAACAGATAACAAACACATTTAGCCCAAGAATGTTTTTTTGGCTAATTTATTGAACATTATATTTTTTTTACAATCTTAACTATGATCATAACAGCTTACAAAAAACAAAATAATAATACAATATTTAAACACAAACATAAGACCATACAGTATCAAACTCGACCTTAATCATCAATAACAGGGACTTATTGACAGATTTCGGCATGCTTTGAAGTTTGTGATTAAATGCTTTAAATTGATTAATGTAATCAACAGGACTTAAGAGCTCCAGTAAAAAACAAGAACGAAATAAAAGAAGTAAAAAAAGTTAGTCGCACCTGGGATCGAACCACTGACCTTTGTGCCTATTATGAACCAACTCGGCCATTTGTGATGATTCTGATAACAAAANACCAGCGCTATAGATAACTTTTGGGGTATATTGGGTAATCACCCCCTGTTTTTGACAACAATAGGGTTTTTGTAAATTCAATAGCGTTTAAGCAAAAATTTTCACGCGCTACTTTTGAGCTTAATTGGGTTTTTCACCCCCGGTTTTTAACTCAATTGGGTAATTTAGGTAATGCCATATATAATATAATAAAAATCTACTAAGGTTACTATATTATTTATACAAATGGAATTTAAAAAGGTACCTGTACATAACAAAAAACAATTACTGAATTTCTGATCAAAGTCTGGTCCTTAAATTGTACACTACAAGATCTGCCTGATAACATTTTTATGTGAAAAATAAATCAACATTTGTAGCTAAATCTCCGATAATAACGGGCGAACTACATTCTCGAAAGAAATGATCACATCTTGCAACAGATCTTTCAGCAAAGTAGCACAGAAGTTTTCGGTTTCCCCAATATTCTGGGGTAAATACCTGTCTCAAGTGTTTGTTTGTGTAACGACTCCCGTTTTACGTCCACGAGTGGCCATTTTGATTATTTCAGAAAATAAAAGTAGAAATCGGACGGGTCTACAAATAATAACAATACTACCCCAAAGATTGGTAACCGCTGAAAAGACTGCCTTCTTTTCATCATAGGACGGGATATAAACTATCTGGTACATTTTTGTACGGAAAATAACCAGTCTAAAAAATACGCCCGGTGTTCGTAAGAATTGCGTTTCGTGACGCAATGTTTTTTACGTGAATTACGTTATTAAATTTGTATTTGCGTTTTTGTACGCTTTATTTTGAATTTAATTACGTTTTTGGTTATTTTAATTGCGTATTAACGCAAATACGCTTGTTATCTATAGCGCTGCTTCTGATAAATAAATAGTAATGGTTAGCTTTTGTGATCACATTTTGTCCGTTTGTTTTCTGTTTTGGGTCGTCAACATTAACCTTGTCAACACTCCAGATGCCTCAGTTATTGTCAGATCTTCATGAAACTTGGTCAGTACATTGTTTCTAATTATATCTCAGCTCAGATAAAAAAAATGTTCCGCCAGGAAACTAGGAAGTTTTACTTATATGGCTATAGTAAATCTTGTTGACGCTCTAGATGTCATATTCATTGTAATATGTTCAGGACACTTTTTAAGGACATTTATTCTTATGATATCTTGGCTGAGTTCGAAAATGGTTCTGGGTTGTTGAAAAACATGGCTGCGATTTGGGGGGGGGGGCAGTTTTCCTTATATGACTTAGAAAAAACCTTGTTGACTGTAAGAAATCACATTTATTGTCGTATGTTCTTAAAACTTTATAAGAACATTTGTTCTAATGATATCTTTGCTGATTTCGTAAATGGTTCCGGTTTGTTGGAAAACATGGCCACCAGGGGTGGCAAAGCAGTTATCCTTATTTGGTTAAAGTAGAACCTTGTTTACACTCTAGAAGTTTAGTCCAATTTTCATGAAACTTGGTCAGAACATGTTGTTCTTATGATATCACATCAAGTTCAAAAAGGGTGTCAGTATGTTGAAAAACATTGCCGCCAGTAGTCTGGGCAATTTTCCTTATATGGCTTTAGTAAAACCTTGTTAACACTTAAGAAGTCACATTTATTGTCAAATCGTCATAGAACTTGGTCAGAACGTTTGTTCTAAGAATATCTCCACTGAGTTTAAAAATGGATCTGGTTTGTTGAAAAACATGGCCCCCAGTGGTGTGGAGCAGTTTTTCTGATACGGCTTTAGGGAAACCTTGTTAACACTCCAATCTTCATGAAACTTGGTCAGAACATTTGTTCTAATCTCAGCTTAGTTTGAAAATGGTTTGGATTCTTTGAAAAACATTGCAGCCAGGGTGCGGGACAGTTTTCCTTATATGGCTGTAGTAAAACCTTGTTAACACTCTGGAACTCACATTTATTGTCTTTTCTTCTTCAAACTTGGTCCGAACTTTGTTTTTTGATATCACAACTGAGTTAAAAAATGAATCTGGTTCATTTAAAAACATTGTCGCCAGGGGGGCAGATAATTTTTGTTATATGGCTACTGTTAAACCTTGTTAACAAGCTAGAAGTCACATTTATAGTCCAATCTTAAAGAAACTTGGTCAGAACATTTGTTCTAATCTCAGCTGATTTTGAAATTGGTTCCAGTTTGTTGAAAAACATTGCCACCAGATGGCGTGGCAGTTTTCCATATATAGTTAAAGTAAAACCTTGTTAACACTCTAGAAGTCACATTTATGGCCCAATCTTCATGAAACTTGGTCATTACATTCAGGCTTATGATATCTCGGGTGTGTTCGAAAATTGTTCTGGTTCATTAAAAACATTTTTACCTGTGGGGGGGGGCACAGGGCCCTCAATCTATTAAATCTGCCGCCGAAATTCGGCGGCAGTCCCCCACCTGAAAAGTATACTTTTTTCCCCTTTTTGGGGGAAAAATTCCCCCTAAAAAAAAAAAAAAAATTTTTTTTTTTTTTTTTTTTTTTTAATAGAAAGATGTGTCTCATGATTATTATATCTCAATTCTATTTCAATTTAATCTTTTCAAAAATACTAAATTATGAAAAATGCAATGAATATAGTGCAAACATGTACAAATGTAATAATGAGAGAGTAAGTAAAAAAATCCCCCAAAAAGGGAAACGCCGCGAAAATTCCCCCTCCTAAGGGCTGCGGACCCCTTCCCCCAAAGTAGTGTGAGGGCGCTGGGGGGGCAGTTTTCCTTATATGGCTATAGTAAAACCTTGTTAATAATTAATATTCTTAAAATTAATACTTTGACTCATGGGAATAAATATATACTGGCATATAAAACATCAAGGTGATGTAACATTCAAAAGGTGTCAAGATGGCTAAATCTGATCCTCTGTCAATACAATCTGAAATTGGAGGGACGATACTTTTGTCTTACTGTCGTGCTATACCTTTGTCAGGATGAAGAAGCGAGACCCTGGCAGTGCCCCCCAGCTTGGAGATCGAGTCCCCTACGTGATCATCGCTGCGGCCAAGAAAACAGCCGCATACCTCAAGTCTGAGGTTTGACTCGCTGAAAACTTATGTTCATCATATATCCAAGCCACAAAGTATTTCAGCCTCGCTCTGTGAAAAGGGGGTTTAATGCATGTGCGTGAAGTGTTGTCCCAGATTAGCCTGTGCGAACTGCACAGGCTAATCTGGGATGACACTTTCAACCTTAACTGGATTTTCGTCAAGAACAGCCTTTATAAACATACAATAACAATGGAAACTGTCGTTCCTGATTAGCCTGTGCAGACTTTCAAGTCTAATCTGGGTTGACACTTTACGCACATGCATTTAACCCCCTTTTCATAGAGCAAAGCCCATTTACTTGTTTATGAGCATCAAGAACTGATGATAGGTTATCTGACTTGCACCTTTCATTGTGATAGAGTCTTAAGTTTTTTGAATGTTTGAAATTGCTCATTGATTTTAGATAAAACAAGAGCTGTCACCATAGGATGACTATGCCCCCTATTTCAACATTTTTGTAAACCTAAACGCATTGTTTTTCCACATTCTTTGAAACCTAAATGCAAAGTGTGACGGAATTTCAGACAGACGGACCGGAATTTCAGACGGACAGACAGACGGACAGTGCGATCACTATATGCCCACCTTCGGGGGCTTAAAAATATCTCTAAATAGATTTATTATGATTGATAATGTGTACTGAGTTGTACAGATTGGTTTAATGATGTAAGAATATATGTGTACTTTTTATTCTACATCAAAATTATAAAGCAGCATTAAATAGGGTTTCCAACATGCAAAAATGGATTCTTATGTTGATTTTGTCTATCAAACCCATTTCTATCTTAATCTACCGCCACCCATTTCAGGATCCGATCTACGTGCTGGATAACAACATTGCCATAGATACGCAATACTATCTGGAGAACCAGCTCTCTAAGCCCCTACTCAGGATCTTTGAACCCATCCTCGGGGAGAAACGGGCAGAGTCCCTCCAGAGTCTACTCAGTAAGTCATTGCTTCTCCCAGTGCCCTAGCTTCTCAAGTCACTGCTTCTCTTAGAGTCTGTTCTACTTTGTAAACTATAACTTCTCTGAAAATCTGTTCTTCTCAGTAATTTGTTATGACCCCCTTTACGCTATAAAGGGAGGGTATACTGCAAACACCATGGATATCTGTCTGTGCGTCTGACTGTCCGTAGACACAAACTTGTTAGCAGGCGTTCTTCTACACTTTTCAATGTACAAAATTAAAACTTTCAGTCTTATGATATCTATTTGTGCCTGCGCGATTTTGGGGCTTTCATTTAAAATTCCAAATGTGATGCACCTTTTTCAACTTAGACGTTCTGTAACATCATTTTTAGCTCGGCTGTTTTCGAAGAAAACCCGAGATATTGTCATGGCCAGCTCGTCTGCTGTACGCAGCGTTTGAAAACAATATTGAAGATAGCAACTTGATATTTGGCATGCATGTGTATCTCATGGAGCTTCACATTTTGAGTGGTGAANTTTTTTTTTTTTTTTTTTTTTTTTTTTTTTTTTTCATATGTATCTCATGGACCTGCACATTTTAAGTGGTGCAAAGGTCAAGGTCAATGAAGGTCAAAGGTCAAAAAAAATAAATCCAAGCACCCACAGCCGAGCGTTGGCACCCATTATGCGGTGCTCTTGTTATAAATATACAATTTTAGTAAATTATTATACCTACTGTAAAAAAGTTAAGAGGGTACACTTGAATCACCATGGACATTTGACAGTCCGTCTTTCTGTTTGTAGACACAGACCTGTGCAATTGTGTTGTCCTTCGGTTTTCAACAAACAACATTTTAACTTGCAAGAATTTTTCCTTACAATATTAAGTTGTGCATGTGTGATTTTTAGCACGACTTTTCAAAGGATAGGCAAGTTATTCTACTTGCCTGGCATTGGCATCCTAGCTAGGTAAAACATTGTTTGCTAGTTTCTCACCAACGGCTAGAGGTAATTAATTTAAGCTGAAGCTTTGTGCTACTCAGTAACTTATGGCTTCTCCATAGCGACTGGTGTGTAGGTGATAGTTGGATCAGCTTGGCACTACATATTCGCTTTTATGATCATCATGTGATGTCAAAGTAATAGTCTTGAAATTGTCAGTTCAGAACCATGAAATTCTCTATAACAAACATATTGTTTTGGAGGATTTTAAGTTTTGGATATGTAGTCTGTCTTGGTTTCATTTTGATGAAATGAAAAGCTGGAAAATGCTGGCTTTGTTGCCAATGCGATAATATTTTGTATATTATCATGAAACTTAAAAGTCATGTTTATGCTTTATTATTGGTATTTTCCTCTGTACCAGGAAGTAAAACAAATCAGTTTAATGAATAAACTAAAACAAAATTGCATAAGTTATCAATTCATTTGTAATTCTAACATATGACTTATGACTGGTTGTAGAGGGTGAACACACGCGTACCAAGACGGTAATGACGTCCAAGGTGGGGGGTCTGATGGCCTTCGCTACAAAGAAGAGCTCCTGTATCGGCTGCAAGGTGCCCCTCAATAACGATGGTATGGGAAGAATTCTCAGTGCTTAAGAATTAAGTATATGTAACCTAGTCATTGGTTTGTGTTTGTACAATGCACTTTGTCTCTCTTAAGAGGCATAATAAAAGTCTTGTATCCATAATTGGCTAGGAGGTCTAGTCACCTATGTTTGTAAGATGATACATGCTGATCTTTCAGTTGAATACAGTCACCAGTTTGTCTTGGTCCTCCAGGTCCTTCTGAAGTCACCTGGGGTAAACTGTCAGTCTACCACCCTCCCCCTCCCCTACTGCCGACAAAAATCAGTTTTTTTATCACACCTGAGTATAACGCTCACCTGCCATAAGCGGCCTAGTTTCATGGCATTGTCAATTTTCTTTCTGTCTCCATTCTTGCTGGTGTCATCATTTCCACAACAAGTTATTACATCCTTCACAGATCAATGATACCAAGACTTTTGAACTATTTCAAATGTCCTGTGCTCCAAGTTATTGGTAACCCAAACACTTGAATTGTGGTAAGTGGATAACTGGCCCCCTGACAAGTGTGGATTTTCATGCTTAAACTAACTGTTTTACTGGCTTCATCTTAGCCAGGTCTGACATGCTTATCAGCCATTTTTAGCTCACCAGATTGCTCAGGTGAGCTTTTGGGATCAGTCCGTCGCCTGTCCGTCCGTTAACATTTGTAAACACTGTAGAAGTCACATTTCATGCCCAATCTTCATGNAAATTCTAAACATGTGTTTGCATTTAAATTGCTTTTGTTAAGATATGAATAGATGCGTTTTCATTAATTTAACGTTTGATATAGTGTCGCAAACGAAAACAACTTATCATGTAGATTTCGTTGTGTTAAATTGTTGATTAGTTGTCAAAAACCATAGAATAAATTAAAAACATGACGTTTATAGCGGAGAGATTGTTTGCAATAAAAAAAAACGAAAAACAAATTGATTTATTATTTTGTTATAGTATGAAAACATTCACTTGAATGGAGCATCGTATCTGCAATGTCATGTCTTCAAAATAAATCTCCAACTGCTTTAATATATAACAAATGATGAAAACCACTATCGCCTAACGAGTGGTTTCGATAACTCCGTTATGTATCTATCGAGTGGTTTTGATATCTCTGCTATATGTACCTACATCGCCTATCGAGTGGTTTCGAAGACTCTGATCTGTGTGCCTCCATTGCCTATCGAGTGGTGTCATCACTCCGCTATGTGAACAGTCATCGCCTATCGAGTGGTTTCGATATCTCCGCTATGTGTACCGACATCGCCTATCGAGTGGTTTTGATAGCTCCGCTATGTGTACTGACATCGCCTTTCGAGTGGTTTTGATATATCTGCTATATGTACCTACATCGCCTATCGAGTGGTTTTCGAAGACTCCGCTCTGTGTACCTCCATTGCCTATCGAGTGGTGTCATCACTCCGCTATGTGTACAGACATCGCCTATCGAGTGGTTTCGATATCTCCGCTATGTGTATCGACATCGCCTATCGAGCGGTTTTGAAAGCTCCGCTATGTGTACTGACATCGCCTATCAAGTGGTTTTAATATCTCTGCTATATGAATCTACATCGCCTATCGAATGGTTTCGAAGATTCCGCTCTGTGTACCCTCATTGCCTATCGAGTGGTGTCATCACTAAATCTACATGATATAGTAAATGTTTATGCAATGTACAATAGACATACAGTTCAAGAGTATACATGTTCAAAACATAGTAACATATTTAAAGGAATTAAATGTGATCACAGATCACTATTAAATTTCATAAGTTGTTAAATAAAGAAATAAAGTATCAACAAATTAAAAGGTCCATGACAATTGAATTACAACACGTATAATCTGTTTAACAATGTAATAACGATAGCATGAAAAAACAATAAAGACGAATCTATAAGAGAGCAAGCAGTCAGGTTTGAGTAATAAATTATACGCAATTAATCATATTAATATTTATACAGGTTTATTGGACTAAATGATTTATGTACACACACGTGTCTGTTGGTACTTGTAATATCAGATTGCATTAATTCAATAAAATGTATCATGTGTGGTACTTTTCAGTAATATTTATACAATTTTCAAATATCATCATATAAGGAACATGTTTTGAGATGAAACCCTTAATCTACAAAGATCAAATATTAACTGACATGTTTTAAGTAAGGTTGCAATTCAAGTTTACAAAACTGACTGTAACTTAATGCTCTTAAGCAATCATGAAGTTCTGATATCCAATTTTGGATAAATGTATCATTTAATATAGACGTTTAAACAAACAGATTTTGCCCAAGAGTGTATATTTTGTTTATTTATTTAATTCTTGCACATGTGGCTATAAATGTACCATATACACAAATATTCTGTGTTTGAATTTTCACACGTAGTAGTTTTTTTTGCAAACATGTAAGTGGACTCTTTCAATTGCCATTGACTCAGTTAAGCCCCCGATTTCTGACCAATAATTACAATTTGGTAAAACAAGCTGATCAAACGAATCTAATTTGGTATGTATTGACATTGGTGGTAAATTTACTAAATATAAGTTAAAGCCGGCCGAGTTGATATTTCTCACAACAATTTGGTTTTCTCAACTGACCAGAATTTATCAGTATTCGTCAGATACATTCTAAAGCTTAACACTTTCATACTGATTTTCGCAAAAATTGTTCCAAAAAATGCCAAAAGCATCAAAAATACGAAACCTAATCATGCACATAACGGAATCCTCAAGACTATTAATAACCTGTGACGTATGCACACTTTGGGTCACTTGAGCGCCAATTTCACGTGATTTCCACTTCTGCGCGTTTCAAAACAAAGAAGAACTACTAAATAACACGGTTTCCCCATGGCAAATGACGTTGTAAACAATGATGCAATGGTCACGTGGTTGTACATGTGACCCGCGATTGTTTAAATTTAGATTATTTCTGTCAGTGGACAGAAATTGAAAAGCCCTATCTTTGCACTGAATTTGGGCATTTCTTGACCNCTGTAAGGTCGCCATGGACGTCGTGTGGTCGCCGCTCAAAAACCGGCCTTTTATACTACCCGTATGGTCGCCGTGTGTTCGCCGCGCAGTCGCCGTACGGTCGCTGCGGGGACGCCATGGTCGCAATAAGAACGCAGTAAGAACACCAAGGACGCCGCTCAGACGCCGTATGGTCGGCTTTGGTCGCCGTAAGGACGTAGTACGAACGCGGTAAGGTCGCGTATTAAGGACGCCGTGAGGTAGAAATGCGAGGACACACTCCGGGTCCTTACATAATGCATCTTAGAAGCATTATGTAAGGACCCGGAGTGTGTCCCCACATTTTTACCTAATTAACTGACTACACTCACGAAAGTTGATTCGAATTTTACTTTCTTTTATATGAAAAATCTTTTGATATTTAACCGTTTTTTTTTTCACAAACAACATCTTTCGCATTGGCGCAGACGGCAATTTGCTATCATATACTATTGTTTGTTCAACGAAGCCTGCTTAATGAAGACAAGCGCGAGGTGCAAATGAGAATTTTAGCGAATGTTACGAACTAGAAAAACATAATTATGCTATGAACTTAATGCAAATTGACTTCACAAATCCGTCACATCACATGCACAGAGTTAGCATGATTGAAAGGTCAAACCGCAGCATATTTTAGAGGGACATACGCCGTTTCTGCTCCTCTAAATCCGACTTTGACTGTGGTTTATGTGATTAAACATTCTGCTCTGTTATTATTAATTGCGTTTAAAACAGCAACAGTTTTATTGATGTACGAATCTTTTTGTTTACATTCATTTTAAAGCATATATTGTATTCATACATGTGTTTCATTTGCAAACAATTGTACTAACAAAGTATACAAAAATATACATTGTACTATTTTAAGACCTTGGTTTATTACATTTATATCAGTGACAACAGTGGTTGTTTTGCTATATAGAAACAAGTATGTTATAAGATATAAAAAAAATGACATGCTTAACTTACATAGCCCAAAATCTTTATGTTACTTGTGTTGGCTCACCTATTACAGAAAAGCCCGGGTAATGCCCACCGACGCATGGAGTCGGACATTGAGCTGAGATGAGTTGCGTATTTGTTTATTGCATGGAACCTTAAAACTGTATAGCCGTTTGTAGTTTACTAACAAAAGTATATGGATATCCTGATATATTCGGATTATAGATACGGTTATCCGGATTCCGATTTCGGACACGATTCCTATATCTACCTCAAAGTTAATTGCACAAAAATGTAACTGTTTGTTGCAGCCAAGACCGGTTTCTGCCCACCAGCTCCGAAGGTGGGAACCTGCGACGAGTTGTGCACCTCTGATTACAGTTGCCCTGGCAACCAAAAGTGCTGCAGCCACGGCTGCGGTCATAGCTGTCAGGAGCCTACCGACAGTAAGCACGAGTAGAATGTCTTCTTTGCCACGCAAAAACTGACTTTTGTTGGGAGAAACTAATATGGTTGGTTAGTTAGATAATGTTGGGTCAACCATAACCTTTTAAATTTCTTACTTAATCTGTGCGGCCTATTTTAATGCCTTTTAGACAGCGTTGCTTGGTATCTGCACATGTTTTTGTACCTTTTTTCATGATTCAATCTTTTTTTCGTTTCATTAAATGTATTATATTTCACAAAAAGAAACGTATTGTGTTTGTCAAAGAAACTATGTTGTCAATTGCTTCAACTAAAAAGCTTACACAATTCGTGGAAAATGTATGTTGTTTGTATCATTTGTGAAAACACGGTATTTTAGGTTGTTGGGCTTCCGTCTTGGATTAAGACCCCATGGGAACATAACATTTCGTTGGAACAAAAATGTTCTTTTACCCAAGACAATGTACATCATCAGCATATGTTTTCAAAAAAACTTCCAAACATGCGTGGTGAGTCCCCGTTCCTACTAGACTTACAGTATATCTCGTGAATTTCAGTCGACTGTTCATTGGTGTATTGTGCCCCACAAACCTGTAGACACCTCGTCCGCCCACCGGGCAAGTGCTGCAAGGTCTGTAGATACTAGACCAGACCGTTCTGACAGGGGGATCGACGCTAGAGGTCGCTTTCCTGGTGCGGAGCGGTATAGCTGTGACGTCATCGTTGTTGAAATATGCGAATAACGAACTTCGATTCTTAAATTCTAAACATGTGTTTGCATTTATATTGCTTTTGTTACGATATGAATAGATGAGTTGTCATTAATTTAACGTTTGATATAGTGTCCTAAAGAAAACCAATATATCATGTAGATTTCGCTAAATTGTTCAAGTGTTGATTAATTGTCAAAAACCACAGAATAAATTAAAAACAAAACTTTGACAGCGGAGAGGTTGTTGGCGATAAAAAAACAATTAAAGCAAGAGGATATATTGTTTTGTTATAGTATGAAAACATTCACTTGAATGGAGCCTCTTATCTGCAATGTCATGCCCTTTAAATGTGTGTGTGTATTTCGAAGTTTATAAGGTCCTTTCCGAGCCAGAGGCTACATTATGTGTGTCCCAGTACTCCTACCTAATTAACTTACTAGACTAACAAAAGTTGGGTCGAATTTTGAATTGCAGCCAGGGGAGGGGCAGGGAACCCTTACGAAACCCCAACTGTCCGGTATGATGACCACCAACCAAACTCACATGATTCCGGTAACGGGGATTGAACCCGGGTTTTTTAGGTGAGAAACGCGAGTAACAACCATTTCGCTAACCGGACAGCTCTCAACAGCTGATTAAAATACACTGCTGATATTGAAACACTACACTGGACTATAGTTTAGAAAAGATAGCTGATAAAGATATGAGATTTAGTATGGTAACCAATGGAGAGGCCTGATATGGGTTGTCTGGTTAGCGCTGTGTTTGATACTCGCGCTTCTCACCTAGGCGACCGGGTTCAATCCCCATCCCTGGATACATGTGACTTTGGTTGGTCACCGGTTTCCTCTGGTTACTCCGGCTTCCCTCGGCACAAGACCACTTCAAAATTACACGCCTTTCGTGAAAAATCAACAACAACAAATAGTGGGATTTAAGATTAATTCATCGAACTTGTTCATATAAAGAAAGAGTTTTATTTAAATAATACAAGTGTTTGCCTCAATAAGACGTCATGTCAACGTTGTTACGTACATACACCTTTTATGTACATAAAACACAGACATTCTTTAAGGCCAAACGTCAACATTGGTCGCTAGCTCTCGCCGGAACGGGAAACCTCAACAATACAACGTGATTGTGTAGGAATCATTTATAGGTTAAATTACCGCATATGTAGAGAAAAAAAAGTGGCATCATGGAGCAACCATCGGTTTAACTGATGTTCTTGTTTGACGATATCTACCGTTTGAAATACAATGTATGTAATATGACCCTGACTGTTACATATTTAAACATAACAAATTAAAACGTTTTTGAGTTAAGTAGTACATGTATTATGGAATATAACAGAAACAAGCATATTTATTATTTTCTGTCATTGCCCTTTTACATTTCGGTATAGAATTCCTTTCAAGTCTGATGAGTCACAGGCGAAAGTTCTAACATATTTAATTAATTTATTTATCTATCCATTTTCCTTTTTTTAAATGAACTTATGTAAACGAATGAATGATGATATATGAACGAATACACGGACGCATAAATTAATGAAATTAATGACTTGTGATACATAAAAACGCTCAGTAATAATCTCTATATATAGTAATTTGATTGAGCAAGAACATTGTTCATTCCAATACAAGATCGCCTTATTTAAAGTTATTTCTATTACATTTATAGGTTTCAAGGTTCATATTTTCACTTGTCATGAGTATGTATGCAATTAAAACATTTGCAACAAAACTCGCACTTTAACAGAAGTGTCACCAACATGATATATCTTTTTCCTGTACAAAAGCATAAACATTACGAAGAAACTAATATTTTACTTTGGTAGAAACAACCGCAATTGTGTTTTCACTAAGACACGTCGTTAATTTGAGTTTTGAATGTCACAAAACATATCCAGAAAACAAAATAATTGTTATGCATTTATGTTCTTGAAATTTCCATTTATAGGGGATACGTCTATAATATTTTTTATATTCCCTCCAAGCATGACGTTGAATTTGCTGAAAATATACCCACTTATTATTATAAAAAATTCAATGAAAATAAAACGATTAATAATAATGATAAGATTACAAATATATTTCATTACAAAAGCTCAATAAGACATTAATTGACACGACGTTTAAATAGGCAATACGTAGACGCTTCAGTGCTATGATTCACTTTGTAAAACCAAATAATATTAAAGCCACTTTAAATATTCTCCGAATGGTTTTTACAACATTATCATTATTCATTTTATTGTTTATGTGCAATCGTGCAATGTTGACGTGCAACGTACACATAACGTCTTTGTTGTCAAGACTGTATTTAAGCGCGCGCATCACGCAACAAAGATCCGTGCAAAGTTACATAATTGAATAAACATTTTTAGATTTCGGGGTCGATTGTTTGAGCAGAAATGATGTTGTTATGTTTTGCGTTGATGCTGGTCGTCGTTGGAGCCCAACCAGGTGAGTGAAATAATGATAATGATTATAATACTAAAATGTATAATAATACTAGCAAAACTGACGATGATGATTTTTAAATGTGAAATAACGTAACAATAAGGTAGATTTCAGTAAGATTGTGAAAACGTTTGACAAAAAAGCGTTTTAAAATTTCAATCCATTATACAACATTCAAAGGGACTTGTTCACAGATTTTGGCATGTTTTGGAATGTGTCATTAAATGCTTTAAATTTAAAAATGTGAACATCGGGACTAAAACGCTCCAGGATAAAAAAAAAAAGAATTAAAAAAAAGTAATCCAAACCTGGACTCGAACCACTGACCCTTCGAGTTAAAGTCTAACGCTTAAACCTTTCGGCCATCCATGCTGTTACAGAGATGTACTTTATACTTTATATACTATATACGTAATCCGGGTAGTATCACATAATAAAACGATAACAGAACTCTTCAAATTATTCAATTCGTTTCGCGATTGTAACGATTTATAATTTTCAGGTTTTTAAATCGTCAAAAGATGCATATACTGGATATTTTAGAGCATGGTAAATGTTCAGTGTTATTGTTCCATCGCAATTAACATAATTACAACGAAAATGTGCTAATCTAAAACAGTTTTATTTTCAATTTTGTCAATTTACCAAACCGTGAACAGGTCTCTTAAAAGTTTAGTGTGAACGTTATGTTCGAAGTTAACAGTAATGCTTGATGAACATGCTTGCATTAAAGAAGCGTAGTTTATATTTCTGCATAAAACAACTGTCTGTCTAAGCTGAAGTGCTAAGTTCATACATTTGATTAACTTACGCAGTTCTTGGTTATTTTCAATATTCATAAGCAAAGTCAGTTTTAGCATGCTAGGTATTTCCAATTAAGTATCACTTATTTTTATTTTAATAGTAACTCATTACAAGGCACTCGACTACCCAGATTATGCGGTGATCTTTGAAAAAAAAATACTTGCATGTTATAATTTGTTGTCGAATAACCCAGGCCCTGAAATCTAAATGTTAACTTCCGGTCGTGGGTTATAAGACATAAAACTTTATCCTTCAAGTATAACTTCGAATCTAACACGGCTTTAAACCGACCATTAATCCGAATGTGTCTCTTAAATGCTACTTACTATTTCTCTACCCATAATCGTCAGCTGTTATTTCGAAGTTTATGAGGTCCTTCCGCGTCTGAGGCTGCAATATGTATAGACCCGGAGTGTGTCCCAGCATCTCTACCTAATTAACTTACTAGACTCACGAAAGTTGAGACGAATTTTACTTTCTTTTATATGAGTCATACAAATCTTCTGATATTTGTATGTTTTTTTTTTCAGACACAGCTTTTTACGCTTTGGCGCAGACGGCATTTTGCTATCATATATTATTGTTTGTTAAACGAAGCATGTTTAATGAAGACAAGGTGCAAATGAGTAATTTAGCGAGTGTTACGCACTACAGAAACATAATTATGCTATGTACTTAATACAAATTGACTTCACAAATACGTCACATCACATGAACAGAGTTAGCATGATTGAAATGTCAAACCGGAGCTTGCATATTTAATCAAAGCGCTGAAGGAACTGAAGTTGTTCGCTATTGCATAATTTAAGAATTCATAATTGAAATCAACACAAGCCATTCAAATTTATAAAGAGTGTGTCATAACGCACGGGTCGAGATTTGTGTGCAATTGTTATCATCCTATTTATTTAATAGAGATAACTTAGACAAAATAACAACAACATGGCCC
>VMBQ01009868.1:0-15603 GCA_007657795.1 Dreissena rostriformis | reverse complement strand
GCGAATAAATATTTAAAATATGTACAGATTCTTCGCGTGTGGCCGGTTGACTAACATGTTTTAATTTCACTTCTTCTTTTTTTTGTATCTATAGATATATGATCAGCAGTATGTAATCATGTAAAATAAACCGCGAAAACTACGCGTTAATATCCCGTACTTCGTGAAATGCAGCTAAGAACTGCACAGAAAAAGACATATGCTATCTTTGATCATATATCTATAGATACAAAAAAAGAAGAATGGAAGTATAAATTAAAACATGTTAGTCAACCGGCAACACGCAAAGTATATGTACATATTTTAAATATTTATTCGCGCGTTCTTCGGACAAACCTGTTTAGTGGTTTGTCGGGCATTGCTATTTGATTCGATTATAAACAGTATCGGGAATCATCTCGCTCATGCTCAATACATAATATATTATATACATGATTAAATAGCAGATATGTAGGTATACAATGCAACTTATGCAACCATATCTGTACACACATTACTACCATCAGCTGGTGTCACATATGCAACATAATCTTAAATAGGATTGCCATTGAGAACATCACAAGTCTGTCAACC
Source organism: Dreissena rostriformis (assembly GCA_007657795.1). Taxonomy (NCBI): domain Eukaryota; kingdom Metazoa; phylum Mollusca; class Bivalvia; order Myida; family Dreissenidae; genus Dreissena; species Dreissena rostriformis. The sequence continues at coordinate 15,030 of VMBQ01009868.1, read as the reverse complement.
ATGCATCAATAGATTCTGAAGTCGGATTAACTTAGGCACACTCTTGCTCTCAATGTGTTTCAAGCAATTGTAAAGGAATTCAGACTTGAATGATAATTGGTTGTATTATAATACTTTCACACTCATTTTAGGGATTTCACACCCAAATCAGTGATTTCATGCCCAAATCAGTAATTTCCTACCCAATTAAGACATTTCTTGACCAGATCAGTCAATCACACCTATATAAATCATTGTTCACACTCAGGAGTCATTTCACTCATATATCAGTCATTTCACACCTATATAAGTCATTTCACCCCCCAGAACAGTCATGCCATTTCACACCTATGTCAGTTTTTTTCACACCCAGTACAGTAATGTCATTTCACACCTATATCAGTCATTTCACACCAAGAACAGTCATGTCATTTCACAGCTATATTGGTCATTACACATCCAGAACAGTCATGTTATTTCACACCTATGTCGGCCATTTCACACCAAGTACAGTAATGTCATTTCACACCTTCATCGGTCATTTCACACCCAGTACAGTGATGTCATTTCACACCTATATCGGTCATTTCACACATAGAACAGCTATGTCATTTCTTCCTATATGTCATTCTACTCACATATCAGTCTCTTCACTCCCATAAAAATCACATGTAAATGAATATTACCATGAGACAAAAACGGAAGGATATATTTTATTATACAGTGTTTCATACTGATGCCAATAAGGTGTGACAAACATGTAACAATGTGGTAACAGTAACTACATATAGACATATGAGCCAATGTTCTGAGAAAACTGGGCATAATGCTTGTGCGTAAAGTGTCATCCCAGATTAGCCTGTGCAATCTGCACAGGCTAATCAGAGACGACACTTTCAGCTTTATTGACATTTTTCGTTTTAATGAAGTCTCTTCTTAGCAAAAATCCAATTTGGCGTAAAGTGTCGTCCCTGATTAGCCTGTGCGGACTGCACAGTCTAATCTGGGATGACACTTAATGCACATGCATAATATGCCCAGTTTTCTCAGAACAAGGCTCATATTAGATCAAGAGAAATAATGAAACTCCAGAAACCTTATCATGAAAGAAATTCTTATTAACCCTTTAAGCGCTGGAACCAGATTTTGAAGGCCTTTGCAAACAGTTTGGATCCAGATGAGACGCCACAGAACGTGGCGTCTCATCAGGATCCAAACTGTTTGCTATTCTGATAGTGGTCTTAGAAAAAAAAATCGAAGAAAATGCTAATTTTAGAAAATCAGCAGACGACATTTTAGCAGACAACAAATTTCCCAGCATGCAAAGGGTTAGATAAAGAGAAATAATGAAACTCCAGAAACTTTATCAGGAAAGAAATTCTTATTAACACCACTGATCTTTCAATTAAGGTATGTAATTAATACAATAAATAATACAAGACAATACATAAAACACAGCATAAATCATGAACATGATTAAAGCTGCAGCCACCGCCTTGGAATGGTTCATGCAAAGCATTGGGGGTTTAATGTTTCAATGTTATTTATATCGCACATGCGACCCAAGGCATTGACTTTTGCTTCTTTCATTAGTAAGCAGTTAAATTTTAATAACAACTAAAAGGTATCATGAAGGAGCTGTCAAAACTGTTATATTAATAAACATTAAAAAAGTAGTGTTGGGCCCTCATATAACCATAAAAACACCTTTACAAATGATGTATTTCTTTATTATTGAGCCACACTCTTAGAGAACATGGCTTAATGCACGTGCGTTAAGTGTGACTGTCATTCCAGATTTGCCTGTACAGTCCGCACAAAACTTTCCCACTTAACTGGATTATCGCTAAGAAGATACTTCCTTTGAATGTAAAATACAAAAGAAGCAGAAAGTGTCGTCCATCATGACTAGGCTTATCTTGGACGACACTTCACGCACATGTAATAAACCCCAGTTTTCCCATAACAAAGCTCAAATAATGTATTTCTTTATTATGGATTTATCGTTTTCCCCTATTTCTTTACAATACCATATATTTTTAAAATACACAAGAACAGATTCCCATCTGTGATCAGAGTTCAAGTAAATTTCACAGAGAAATAGGGATGGATTCCGCACAACATCAAAATAATGCCAATCCCTCTTCTTGGCCATGCATGACTTTCAACTCGAATAGTTTTAAGCGTATGACAATCATTTATTAATGCCGTTCAATACAGCCATGAATTGTTTCCACAATTTATGTGATGTTGTAAATGTGAACATCACAATTAGTAACCCATCTCTCTTTTACCTTTACAACCCACCTTTGAAAGTACGCATTAATAATGCAGCTGTTTACACATAACAGATTTAACTTGTCAACAATAAAATCGAATATCACACGAAAATCATGACATACTAAAACTGCATAGAAACTTGTAGGAAATTGCTCAGCCATTCGACACCCACTTGAAATGAAATCCAACCATACGTCACATTGCTAAATTATTTATATGTCACTATCGGCGATATACAGTGATATGCAACACCGCACTTTGCATTGATCCACGCACAGAATTTAGGAAATTTATGATTTAACTGTGCTATTGTAGGGCTGTCATACCGAGTGTAATGAACAGTGCAATGGCCCTGGTTTCAGTTAGGAAAAAGCCATATGGTATCTCAACATTGTAAATACGGTAAAATTCATACCGTAAAAATCATACAATAAAAGCTTATGTGTTGTGTTTTGTTGCCTGAAGGTTTTATTACAATAATAATCTGTAGGATAGAAGCAATCCTCATAGTAAAATGCTCAATACTTAATATTCTGAACTTGGAAGAATTCACTTAGCTCTTTGCATGCTGGGAAATTTGTCGTCTGCTAAAATGTCGTCTGCTGAATTTCTAAAATTAGCATTTTCTTCAAAAAAAATTCTAAGACCACTATCAGAATAGCAAACAGTTTGGATCCTGATGGGACGCCACGTTCTGTGGCGTCTCATCTGGATCCAAACTGTTTGCAAAGGCCTTCAAAATCCGGTTCCAGCGCTCAAAGGGTTAGAGCTGCCCCTAATGCATTTATTTAATGTACAAATAAAGTTTACTGTACATGTTAAATTCAAAATTGCATTCATACTTTTCGATAAACAAACAAATCATGATGAATAAAAAAAAATACAAAGCCAGAAAAATTAATATTATGGCCCCAATTTGAACTACATGCCTGACATTTAATGTTTGGAGCCCCTGAAACATTTTGAAAATTCAGAAACTATCAAATAGCCCCAAAAAATTGGAGTATTCATCAAATTGAGCCAAGCTCTGGTAAAACAGGGCTTACTGCATTTCTGTAGTGTTGTCCCAGATTATCTAATCAGGGACGACACTTTCCGCCTAGACAGGATTGTCGTTCCGCAGAAACTTCCTTAACACAAAAAATTCCATTAAAGCATAAAGTGTCGTCCCTGAATAGCCTGTGCAAACTAAGCCAAGTTTTCCAAGAGCAAAGCTAAATTCTATGTTTAAGTAATGTGGTGCCATCGTGTCCATAAATGCACCCTTATTTATCCAGGCTTCCACATTATTTCCAATATAAAACCAATTAACTAGCCTATTACATCATTTGAGCATAAATAGGGATTTGTCTGTTTGCTTTAGATTATCACATAGAGGATACACTGCACACTGTGTTCTGCTTGATTGTAACCTGCCAGCCTAATTCTACATGAACAATTGTTCTGACAATTCTCACACATCCTACAAAAGAAGTGTTTACATTTTCAGTCATCATTTTGGAATACCAGGAACAAACACATAAAGCAATCTGGCCCAAAACATCTGGTTCTGAGTATCAAGAGCAACCCTTCCCTGGTTTTACACTTATATTTTTAAATTCTTCCTAGTTATTTTTCAAGGAATTAGTTTTCGCTCATCAATGGCCACAAGAAGGGATTACTGCTTGTTTTGTTCTTTTTTTTTTCAAGTATGATACTGCATGGTTAAGTGTTAACCATGTGACATTCCAGCGCAGTGATTGGCTACAACTGCAACCTTAATGTAGAATAAATAACCATAATGCAACATTACTAACTGAGTTAACACATGAGGGTAAAAATAAGGTACAAAAGCCTGAAGGCGCTAATTTAAGACCCCAAGGCACTAAATGTAGTTGTTGACACCACATGACCGCTGTTCATGCACATTGCTAAAATATCATGGGGACAAAATGTTCTCACCAAGTTTCATGAAGATTGGGCAATAAGGCTTCAAGAGTGATTACAAACTTCCTATAAAATTTGAACTTGGTGACTTTTTTCTTTACCCTATATAACCCATGTTTCATGAAGATTGGACAATAAATGTGGCATCCGGAGCTTTTTCTTACATTTTACTTTGTGACCTAGTTTTAGACCAAACATAACCTAGTTTGGAACACAGTCCAGATATCATTGGTATAAATTCTTACAAAGTTTCATGAAAGTCATGATCAAATATCATGAAGATATGGAAATAATTGTGGCCTCTTAGAGTGATCACAAGCTTTTACTTTAATTTGACCTTTTTACCTAGATTTTGACCCCACATGACCCAATTTCAAACTCAGCAGGGCTTTAATTGGGACATAATTAGGATACATGTTCTGGCAAAGATTCATGAAGATTGGGCAATAAATATTGTCTCTAGAGTGTTCATAAGCTCTTTGTTTTATGTTGGTCTTGCTGAAGCAGTCTTTTGTTTGGAATGTTGAACATGAAGATGTGTATTTGCATGATGTTTCTTTCACGTACAACCTGTGATAACCCTTTGAGCGCTGGAACCGGATTTTGAAGGCCTTTGCAAACAGTTTGGCTCCAGATGAGACGCCACAGAATGTTATCATCAGAATCCAAACTGTTTGCTATTTTGATAGTATTTTTTTTTTTTAAATCGAAGAAAATGCTAATTATAGAAATTTAGCAGACAACATTTTAGCAGACGGCAAATTTCCCAGCATGCAAAGGGTTAATGAACATAAATGCACTCCAGCATCACAGCACTAATTCTTCCATATTGGAGTGATGCACAGAAAGTATCAGAATTGTTGAAATGTAGCCTCAACAAGACCTAATTAGGCATTGCATGTATTGCTCTTTGTGTTGTGAAATCACGCTTTTTAAGACTTCTTATTTTTAATTTATCAGATATGCCATTTTTATCTCCATTTGTACATCATGCAAGTAAATTCTCATTTCATTAATAAACATTTTTGTTTATTTACAATACATGCACAATTTGTATTACAGCTTGGTGGTCAAAGTCTATTTACTAGTGTGGGATCATGGATTTCCGGTTACGGTGGTATAAAACTTTGATCATTTAAAATCACATTTGTAAGCTTTTGCAAGGGCTATATGCCCTCATATGAATGACCTTGAAATGTAAGGAGGGAGCCCACCATGTAAAACAAGGATATCAGTAAAACTGATGGATGCTCCCCGATGATGCTTTGTCAATATATGGGTTAATTGTGTGGATTTTTTTTTTTTTAAATGTGACCTTGAAAAAATCTATTATTAGCCTCGGTGACCTTGACCTTGACCCCAGTGACCTCAAACCTCATCAAAAGCTAGAGGTCCATACAAGGTACCTACATGCCAAATATGTAAGAGATCGGTAAAATATTGAAGGCGCTATGAGAAACTAATAAAAAAGTGTGACGGTAGGAAGTAAGGACAAAGTGGCAACTATATGCTCCCCATATATATATATATGGGGAGCATAAAAACATAATTTTTCTCAACTATTTCATACCTGGAAATACTCAATTGTTTTTCAAATGGTCAGTTGTTTTTTTCAACAACCATCAAAAATCATCAATATTTGTGTTGTCCTTTCTTGCAGGAAGTCACATTTCCAAGAACACATTTCTAGCAGTATACTTATTCACAGTTTGTACAGTAATTCATTGCAAAATGATGGTAATACTAAGTAGAAAACAACATTAAATTCCTAAACAGATAATTTATCAATAGCCACATATGGATTGCAACAGTATAATGTTTCACAACTTTGGAGAATTTCACTGACTATTTATTACAAAGTTACATGTAAACGGAACATTAATGTTGAGCCCAGAAAGTCAATGCAAAACATTATTGAATTACGCATGAACTAATCATGAAGGTTTGTTAATAATTCTCTTGAAACCATTTAGTCACATTTGAGATGTTTTTGTTTTAAGAGATATGCATCGTTGCAAAAAGGCAATGCTGCATCCTAAATTTTTCAATTTTGACATTGCAGTAGTAGAATTGTATTCATTCGCTGTCTTCATTTGGGTCTACTGACGGGAAATTTCTCTTACATTTCATTGGCAGTTGATGAAGGTCATGAAAGGTCAAACCGGGGTTAGACAAGCTGAACAAATACAAATGCCTAGAAGCTTAAAGTGAATTCAAAGTCAATTCACTGGTATCTTTGTGATAATCTGTGCTTTTTGCAGGAATGCTGGCAATAAATTAAAAACCTTTAGCAACATAAATTTAAGAGGCCAAAAAACATATTTCAGTGAAGTTCCAGGGAAAACCATGATGAAGGGAACTATAGTGGAATGGATATCCCCAGGGCCGGCAAGATTGTCAAAACCTGCCTGATAACGTGGGAAGCCATAGCAGAATTAAGACCCAGAAATCTTATTAAAACTTAAAACTGTAATGTTACAGGATTGTGTAAATCAAGCAGAACTTTTTTTCTGAATATCTGCACACCAATCAAGCAGGCTAATAAAAAACCCACACCCCACCATACTCTATAGGTTAATTGCCAGCAGCTAATTCCAGGGAATTCTTAACTTTGGCAGAAATAAAGCACTAAATGTAAACAAATGTAACCACCTAAGGGTTTTACCTGGATAAATCATGAAACACTGCAGATTTTCATAGTAACTGGCGTTAACAATAATAATTGACATGTACAAAATAGACCACTGTCGACAATAAATGAATTTTTATTGTAAAACTCTCCATGAATAAGCATCACAATTGTTAACCTTATATGATATGTCTATATTTCAGATCGTTATGTTGTTGTTGTTTTTTAAATCTTTTGAATGAGTAGTAAATTCTATCAATAACACATATCAATGTTTGAGCATAAAACTTGTTGTATTTGTCTTAAATTTCTATATGCAGTGCCGGATTAAGCACTGTGGGGGCCCATAGGCAGTGCAACTTTTGGGACCCATGTCCCAGGCCCCTTAAAAAGTCAGCCTAGTAACTACTGGAACACCAGTGCGCCCTAATGAACATCTTGAACCAAAATCACCAGCAAAACAATACAGTTTGGCAAAAAATAAATGATTGTCACTTGGTAAGACAAGGTCAAGCCTTTAATCGGAAAATAACATTGATATAAAGTAATTGGCTTTGTAAAGTCATTAGATTAGGCTCAGTAAGTAAGTCAAACAAGATATGTTTGTGAAACACTATGTCCCCTATTGCGATTTTGACTCATATATTTGACCTTTGACCTTGAAGGATTACCTTGACATTGACCTTTCACCACTCAAAATGTGCAGCTCCATGAGATACACATGCATGCCAAATACCAAGTTGCTATGTTGAATATTGCAGAAGTTATGGCCAAAATGAGCAATTTTGACCCATATAATTGACCTTTGACCTTGAAGGATGACCATGACCTTGACCTTTCAGCACTCAAAATGTGCAGCTCCATGAGATACACATGCATGCCANGTTCACCAGTGCTAAGTGCATATATAAATATATATTTATAACTTATGTAGCTGTATGTGCAGTGGACCAACTCAGTTCACCAGTGCTAAGTGCATATATAAATATATATTTATAACTTATGTAGCTGTATGTGCAGTGGACCAACTCAGTTCACCAGTGCTAAGTGCATATATAAATATATATTTATAACTTATGTAGCTGTATGTGCAGTGGACCAACTCAGTTCACCAGTGCTAAGTGCATATATAAATATATATTTATAACTTATGTAGCTGTATGTGCAGTGGACCAACTCAGTTCACCAGTGCTAAGTGCATATATAAATATATATTTATAACTTATGTAGCTGTATGTGCAGTGGACCAACTCAGTTCACCAGTGCTAAGTGCATATATAAATATATATTTATAACTTATGTAGCTGTATGTGCAGTGGACCAACTCAGTTCACCAGTGCTAAGTGCATATATAAATATATATTTATAACTTATGTAGCTGTATGTGCAGTGGACCAACTCAGTTCACCAGTGCTAAGTGCATATATAAATATATATTTATAACTTATGTAGCTGTATGTGCAGTGGACCAACTCAGTTCACCAGTGCTAAGTGCATATATAAATATATATTTATAACTTATGTAGCTGTATGTGCAGTGGACCAACTCAGTTCACCAGTGCTAAGTGCATATATAAATATATATTTATAACTTATGTAGCTGTATGTGCAGTGGACCAACTCAGTTCACCAGTGCTAAGTGCATATATAAATATATATTTATAACTTATGTAGCTGTATGTGCAGTGGACCAACTCAGTTCACCAGTGCTAAGTGCATATATAAATATATATTTATAACTTATGTAGCTGTATGTGCAGTGGACCAACTCAGTTCACCAGTGCTAAGTGCATATATAAATATATATTTATAACTTATGTAGCTGTATGTGCAGTGGACCAACTCAGTTCACCAGTGCTAAGTGCATATATAAATATATATTTATAACTTATGTAGCTGTATGTGCAGTGGACCAACTCAGTTCACCAGTGCTAAGTGCATATATAAATATATATTTATAACTTATGTAGCTGTATGTGCAGTGGACCAACTCAGTTCACCAGTGCTAAGTGCATATATAAATATATATTTATAACTTATGTAGCTGTATGTGCAGTGGACCAACTCAGTTCACCAGTGCTAAGTGCATATATAAATATATATTTATAACTTATGTAGCTGTATGTGCAGTGGACCAACTCAGTTCACCAGTGCTAAGTGCATATATAAATATATATTTATAACTTATGTAGCTGTATGTGCAGTGGACCAACTCAGTTCACCAGTGCTAAGTGCATATATAAATATATATTTATAACTTATGTAGCTGTATGTGCAGTGGACCAACTCAGTTCACCAGTGCTAAGTGCATATATAAATATATATTTATAACTTATGTAGCTGTATGTGCAGTGGACCAACTCAGTTCACCAGTGCTAAGTGCATATATAAATATATATTTATAACTTATGTAGCTGTATGTGCAGTGGACCAACTCAGTTCACCAGTGCTAAGTGCATATATAAATATATATTTATAACTTATGTAGCTGTATGTGCAGTGGACCAACTCAGTTCACCAGTGCTAAGTGCATATATAAATATATATTTATAACTTATGTAGCTGTATGTGCAGTGGACCAACTCAGTTCACCAGTGCTAAGTGCATATATAAATATATATTTATAACTTATGTAGCTGACAACTGCCCTATAAATACTTTAATGATCTAAGCCAACACTGCCATACTGTCACTGTCAATATGTGTCGCGTTCTGAGAAAACTGGGCATAATGCGTCTGCGTAAAGTGTCGTCCCAGATTAGCCTGTGCAGTCCGCACAGGCTAATCAGGGATGACACTTTCCGCTTTTATTATATTTTTCGTTAAAATGAAGTCTCTTCTTAACAAAAATCCAATTTAGGCGGAAAGTGTCGTCCCTGATTAGCCTGTGCGGACTGCACAGGCTAATCTGGGACTACACTTTACGCACATGCATTATGCCCAGTTTTCTCAGAACACAACACATATAGGCATTCTTGTTGCACTGGTCACAATATACTTAATATTTTCCTTATAAATTCAATGTAAAAGTGACAACTTTAAGCGAAAATAAATGCAACATTTTGCAAATAGAGACCCCCCATAATCATACATTTTCTTAAAGGGCATTCTAAGCTGAATACATTTAAGCAATTAAAAAAAAATTGTTATATTCAAACCAAGAAAAATACTAGAAACAAATCAAAATCGACTGTTTTTGCCCCTTCTTTTCACAGCCGTTTAATAGTGGAACCTAACCTTTTTCAGTGCATTTTTGTTTTTACTGTAGTCTCTATGTTAATCATATTTCACGAATTTAGAATTGAACACCTATGCTTACCCTATCAATATCTCCAAAAGATAAAACCAGCACAACAGTCTAAAGTGTAAAACATGCTTTCGAGTAAAATGTGATATTTTTTAGAGAGTACAGCCCTATATGACTTGATTATTTATTACAATGTAACCTGCATCAAAGTCCTTAAAAATGACCATGTGTACAGCGCCTTAATATCTGTCAGGTTACATGAGCGATCTAGCCACTCCAGAATTAGATTTCATGAATCAATAACCCACAGCAGCATTTTCCATAAAGCACAGTGCATTAATTTTGTACCATTGAGTGTTATTCACAATCAATACTAGGCCAACAACATGTTGCACAGATTTCAGTTGCAGAAACATCATCAAAGGACATGTTGGTGTAGCATTTCATGAGTAATTAACTTCTACAATGTTGATGTCTTTCCATTATTAAGTCACTGACCTAGCCTAACCAATATTAGACCCAAAGTCCAGAGAGTTCATCATAATATAATGTCACTTGTAAAATATTGAAGCTAATCGTTTGCAATACCTTGACAGAGTTTATATACACCATATGTTACACCCAAATGGTTTGCAGCTCCATAATGTGAAGTCCAACAAATTGGTTTTAAAAATTACAAATAATCAGTAAAATCCATAATGCCAGGAATGTCGAGAAGGAGATACCAGTTAACCCTTTGCATGCTGGGAAATTTGTCGTCTGCTAAAATGTTGTCTGCTGAATTTTTATTTTTTTTCAAAGAATACTTTCAGAATAGCAAACAGTTTGGATCCTCATGAGACGCCACGTTCTGTGGCGTCTCATCTGGATCCAAACTGTTTGCAAAGGCCTTCAAAATCCGGTTCCAGCGCTCAAAGGGTTAAAATAACCTTCTACATCTAAGCTTTATAGAACTTCTATCCTGATGCTAAGCCATCTGGTAATTTTACAAATAAAATTGCGTTGCAGTTTCATTTATTGTCAGTCTTAGATTTTATAATTTTGAATGATTAATTGGCTATTTTCAGAATTTGTGTTAAAATGATTAATTGGCTATTTTCAGAATTTGTGTTAAAATGATTAATTGGCTATTTTCAGAATTTGAGTATGCTACAAAAACAGAGAGAATAATGATATCAATTAAAACTACGCACACATCACACTTTTGCATGGTTTTTACAAGACAATCTAATAAGATATCAATTAGATATCAATTAGGCAGGCACAATCTCTCCGTCGCAATTTCAAAGTTAATTATAGCACTAATAATTAACTGCGCCTACAATGCATATTCAATGCAGAACCACCGATGCAATACTGACTAATTATGGTGCTATTTGCGGTAACAGAAATTTTAATTGCAAGCCAATCATTTTTAGAGGTTTTTTTAAGATTATAAATCAATTAATATAACAATAAATATAGCACCAGTTGGCAGTAAAGAAATTAAATGACAAGGATTTACGAAGATAATGTAATTAACAATGTCAGAACTTAAACAAGTGAAAATATCATTACTTCTACTTTAAATGGCTACTTAAAGGTATCACTATCAGGACAACTTTCCCAAACAACACCTAAGAAAGTTAAGTGTAGGCTGGTCAGCATTACTTGTTTTTTTTGTTTACCTGTTTTATGGATTTCTTATCTAATAAGTATATTCAATACCTTTGCAACAATAATGTTGAAATACTTCTAAATTCTAAATATTTGTAAACAAAAAAAAACTTAATTTCTCAATTTTAGTATAAACACAGAGATTTTTTCCTAAAAGTGTTAAAAAAACACACACAATAAAATGAAAAAGAACATTTCAACAACAATGGCTGAAATAGGCATTTTCAGTCCTTTCATGATGTACTATAATTATTCCTTTTGTAAGAATCTATATATGAGCTTGGTTATATTAACATGTTCTTGCTATCCATTCATAATTTATTAAATCCGATTTGTAAGGTTCAATGATCATAGCAAATCTTATCAGTTAAAGTACATGTCAATTTCAAGCTCAAGGTAAAGCCATAGTACATTCACCACGAATACAGTCATTCAAATAAATAAAGAACAATGATTTTAGAATGTAAAGCCTATAAGATACACCAAGAATAAATGAATCACAGTAGGGTAAGTACGGTAGTCATTCAGATAAATATGGTACAATGATTGTAGACTCAAGGTAAAGTCTATAACATACACCACAATGAATCAACCACAGTAGAGTAAGTATGGCATAGTCACTTAGATAAATATGGTACAATGATTTTAGACTCAAGGTAAAGTCTATAACATACACCACAATGAATCAACCACAGTAGAGTAAGTATGGCATAGTCATTCAGATAAATATGGTACAATGATTTGAAACTCAAAGTAGAGTCTATAACATACAATCAACAAGAATGAATGAATCGCAGTCGGGTTAGTACAGTAAAGCCTATAAACATACACTAAAAATGAATGAATCACAGAAGAGTAAGTACGGTAAAGCCTATAAACATACACCAAGAATGAATCAATCACACAGGGTAAGTATGGTATACTGCTGCACAGCAATACAGAAATGTATACAGCTGCGCATGTGGTGGTCCATGTACATGTGTACAGGCCAGAGAGCCTTATGTAAACATGGCCAACTGCCCAGTGAGGTGACCAGGCCCAATGTAAATACCAATTTATTTATTAATTTCTTGTGAACTCAGGCCAATATACCTGCTGTGCTCAGTAGCTAGGGGTGGGGGGAGGGCGAGTGGGGGAAAGAATATGCTAAGGAAACCCTTAGGATTTCTCATGCTTTATAAAATGCCACTTTATTGAAGGCCGATGGGTTGTAATTGTTGGGAAATTATGTTAACCACAGATAGAGGGCCTGGTAGGTGAAAGGAACAAGACTTAATTGTTATTTAAATGGCATGTGCTATCTTCTGCAAAAAGAATAAACAAAATACCTCACTCACTTCCTATGCCTGATATGCAGCCAACCAGGGGGCCACAACCCAGATTGCAAAATATTATTCATTCTGAAGTACCGGTACAAACATCAATTACACCAGAAAAAGTACCACAACCAAATATGAACTGTTATATTTTGTATGCATTCTTTGCGCAACTAAATTAATTAATATAAGTGTAATTTGTATGCAACACATGGATATTTTTTTTCACTGGCCTGAGATAACAGATCAGTGCAGTGACCAAAGGAATTTTATTGGTTTGAAATATTTAAACAGCAAATCCCAGGTTTGCCAAAAGGCTGATTTGAACTGCAAATGACCACTGATGTTTTAAACCTTTATCTTCCTGGAGCAATGACTCGCACAGGAAATTAAATATTGAAAACATTCTGCTCTTATAACATTCCATCCTTTGCAATTCTGTAGTTTCATTGTTTTTGTTTTTTAAATAATGACAACCATAGAATTTGGGGCAGCACAATTGTAAAATTCCTGTTCTATTATAGTTTGTGGNCTTATCTGGGACTACACTTTACGCACATGCATTATGCCCAGTTTTCTCAGAACACAACACATATAGGCATTCTTGTTGCACTGGTCACAATATACTTAATATTTTCCTTATAAATTCAATGTAAAAGTGACAACTTTAAGCGAAAATAAATGCAACATTTTGCAAATAGAGACCCCCCATAATCATACATTTTCTTAAAGGGCATTCTAAGCTGAATACATTTAAGCAATTAAAAAAAAATTGTTATATTCAAACCAAGAAAAATACTAGAAACAAATCAAAATCGACTGTTTTTGCCCCTTCTTTTCACAGCCGTTTAATAGTGGAACCTAACCTTTTTCAGTGCATTTTTGTTTTTACTGTAGTCTCTATGTTAATCATATTTCACGAATTTAGAATTGAACACCTATGCTTACCCTATCAATATCTCCAAAAGATAAAACCAGCACAACAGTCTAAAGTGTAAAACATGCTTTCGAGTAAAATGTGATATTTTTTAGAGAGTACAGCCCTATATGACTTGATTATTTATTACAATGTAACCTGCATCAAAGTCCTTAAAAATGACCATGTGTACAGCGCCTTAATATCTGTCAGGTTACATGAGCGATCTAGCCACTCCAGAATTAGATTTCATGAATCAATAACCCACAGCAGCATTTTCCATAAAGCACAGTGCATTAATTTTGTACCATTGAGTGTTATTCACAATCAATACTAGGCCAACAACATGTTGCACAGATTTCAGTTGCAGAAACATCATCAAAGGACATGTTGGTGTAGCATTTCATGAGTAATTAACTTCTACAATGTTGATGTCTTTCCATTATTAAGTCACTGACCTAGCCTAACCAATATTAGACCCAAAGTCCAGAGAGTTCATCATAATATAATGTCACTTGTAAAATATTGAAGCTAATCGTTTGCAATACCTTGACAGAGTTATACACACCATATGTTACACCCAAATTGTTTGCAGCTCCATAATGTAAAGTCCAACAAATTGGTTTTAAATTACAAATAATCAGTAAAATCCATAATGCCAGGAATGTGGAGAAGGAGACACCAGTTAAAATTACCTTCTTCAGAAGCTTTAACTCTTTCAGTGCTGGAACCGAATTTCGAAGGCCTTTGCAAACAGTTTGGATCTAAATGAGACGCCACAGAACGTGGCGTCTCATCAGGATCCAAACTGTTTGCTATTCTGATATTATTCTTTAAAAAAAAACGAAGAAAATGCTAATTTTATAAATTCAGCAGACAACATTTTAGCAGAAGACAAATTTCCCAGCTTGCAAATGGTTATAGAACTTCTATCCTGATGCTAAGCCATCTGGTATTTACAAATAAAATTGTGTTGCTAGCATATATACACCATATGTTTCACCCAAATGGTTTGCAGCTCCATAACAAGTCCTACAAATTGGTTTTAAAAATTACAAATAATCAGTAAAATCCATAATGC
>VMBQ01009867.1:0-29274 GCA_007657795.1 Dreissena rostriformis | reverse complement strand
GCATGAAATACAATGCCATAAAGCATAATGCCCGAACTGGAGGAAAACCCCTTCCATAGACTCCTTGTACACAAACATGAATCCAACCGAAGTATCGTTTCTCAATTTTACAGTCGAACTTCATTATGCGTATGATGTTTGTAACTCGTTGTTTTTTCAATAACTACTAACGAACCAAAAGCAGATTTATATAAAGAATTGATGAGCCATGTGTTAACGCCTGTGTAAATGAACCTTGAATGACTCTACCCTCCTAATAAATTAAACAACCATGTGCAGAACTACCAAATAACTACAGAAGCGTGACGAAATGAATAGTACAACAAAAGCTTGTCGAGGATATAAATAACGCATTCAATCACCGTGAAATTATTAACGCTTTGACTATTGAGAAAACACGCACTATACTTGGGAGTAAATTAACTTCCGCCTAAGACAATATTAGCAGCGAAAACGTTAAAAAAAACTGTATGCGAATATGGTAAGAACTTAGAAATAATTGTTTTCGTATGTATGTGTGATTAGTGTGTTATTTATTTAAATACATTGTTATAATGTTATTGATTATGTTTGTAAATCTCTACAGGTTTTCTTCAATGTTAACGCATATGCTTTTATGTTACTAATATTTTAAACCGAAAATGTCTCTTTGAGGTAAATATTGACAAGTAGTTGTTCCTGTTTGGCTAAGAAGTCTCAAACGAGTGAAACACTAAATAATAATTGTAAGTACTATTTTTATTTTGTCGATTCGTCAGAGCAAATTAGTATTTATTTTTCAAACTACATCAAACGTTTTATTACCGTGTAATTGTAACCTAAATTGAAAATACAGTACCAAATGTCCAGATATAAAACTAAATGTATTTCGTTTCATTTGGCTGAATTCAAGCAAGTTGCTTACTAACCAATGGAATGAAAAACCATAGTAACGGTTTACAAAAGTACGTGTTTAACACAATTTAAACGTATGTGTTATCTCCAAAGACGGAAATAAGCAAGTCTGGACTTGTTTCAATGTAATCTATGTATTTTAGTATTTGCTGTATTTAAGTGGAGAAAATTACACTCGTGAATATTGCATTATATGTCTCGACACATGCAATGAGAACTTGATTACACAAAAGTGTACATAGCAAAGCAATGATATTCGGTATCCACGCTGGTTTGCCTGCGTGCAAATCGTTTTAGTTTGCGGTTATATTTGATACGGGTTATCAAATGTCATGTCGATGTTCCATCGTATAGAAAATATTATATGTCCCATTGTAAATTGAAAGATATATGTTTTTCATCGTTATTATAGCAATACAACTGTCGTTTATATTTACCACATTAAATGATCAGTTAAATAACATGAAGGTAAACAATTATATCGGAAACATTGTCCCATCTGTCTGTACGTGGGAAATATTTCCATAATTGTTGGAAGTAAATTTACCTCCGCCTAAGACTACGTCACCTGAAACCGCGTGAAACAATGCATGAAAATAAGGAACAAACTTTGAAATTCATGATAACAAACTAAGAACTTCATGATTTCATCCTATATTTTGTTTATTATGTACATGTATTTATCTAAAACGATTGTTATAATGGTATACCGTTTTGCATATCTATAGAGGTATCCTTTAATGTTTTATGTTCTTTTATAGGTTCTGTAATATTTGAAATATTTGAAATCGAAAGTATGTCAGTCTGATTAATATTTGCTACTAGTTGTACCTTTGTGGCTTATAACTCTCAAACAGATTATTTCCATTCATATTGTTTCTTTTAAACTAATTTAATGGTGTCATTAACTTGAATTCAAACAATAATGACTACAAACAAACAATTAGAATGATGAATCATAGTAAAGATTGAGATAAATACATGTACTTGTTAAACGAACCACATGAATGTGTGTGAACTACAAAGACATACATATGTAAGTCTGGACATGTCATATTGTAGTCCTAGTAGTATAATATTTGCCTTATTTATATTAAGGACATTACGCTCCGAAATATTGCATTGTATGTAAAAATGTAATGAAGTTTGGGTTACAAAATTGTAAATAGCAAAGAAATGATTGCACGGTATTTACGCTGTTTCTCCTGCTTGTAAATCCTTTTCATTTGTGTCGTTTATTTTTCGGTGATATTCGATACGAGCTACGATAATTACCCGTCAAATTGCATTTGGAAATTTGAGCTTATACAATGAAAAAACGTAGCATTTTATAGGAATTCTGATAGGTTCGTATTGTAGATTGAAAGATATCTCAGGCTGATTTTCTTCTACATTTTAACTGCTAAGCAAGACAACTGTATTTAATTACCAATATCAGTTAAAACAAACTTAATGTTAAATGTAAACAATTATGTCACAAACAGATCCTCGTCTGTACACGCTCGCTTTGTTCTATAGGCATATGATCTAAATACTGTATGGCTTCATCTCCGAAATATGTTAAGATAGACGAATTTGTTCCCTATTTAATGCTCAACTCGGCGATATCTATTTCAGAATTCGGAGGTTATGCAATTTGTAACCAAAGTATGTAAATGTATACATAATTTATTAACTTAAACTAGAAACATTAGCATGTATAAATCAATAGCTGGGCTACATTAATCTAGCCCGTCAAAACGTCTGTTAGGTCACATTTCGTTGGTTGATAATACGAGTGTTGTCGATGAATGAATGCCGGAAAAATTGGTGCTTTCCATCTCTGTGCGTCGGTAAACAGTTTATGTCACGTTATCGTTTATAAATGCAGAATTGGGTTATCATGAGCTCTGTACTTTATTTTGCTTTCAACCATTTTAAATGCTTAATCATCGGCAATTTAGTATCTGAATTTAATAGTATGAATAAAGTTCCTATTGTTATTGAAAATGCGTATTGGTATGAATATTGTGTGTAAAAAAGAAGGGCATAATTATGTAGGTTTGTTCGTAATGTGATT
This sequence comes from Dreissena rostriformis, assembly GCA_007657795.1. Classification (NCBI taxonomy): domain Eukaryota; kingdom Metazoa; phylum Mollusca; class Bivalvia; order Myida; family Dreissenidae; genus Dreissena; species Dreissena rostriformis. The sequence continues at coordinate 26,321 of VMBQ01009867.1, read as the reverse complement.
CTCTCGGCAGTTTCAGCGAACGTCTACGTTTTGAACACCGATTTACTTCTTGATCGGTGTTCGGGNGGCGATATCTATTTCAGAATTCGGAGGTTATGCAATTTGTAACCAAAGTATGTAAATGTATACATAATTTATTAACTTAAACTAGAAACATTAGCATGTATAAATCAATAGCTGGGCTACATTAATCTAGCCCGTCAAAACGTCTGTTAGGTCACATTTCGTTGGTTGATAATACGAGTGTTGTCGATGAATGAATGCCGGAAAAATTGGTGCTTTCCATCTCTGTGCGTCGGTAAACAGTTTATGTCACGTTATCGTTTATAAATGCAGAATTGGGTTATCATGAGCTCTGTACTTTATTTTGCTTTCAACCATTTTAAATGCTTAATCATCGGCAATTTAGTATCTGAATTTAATAGTATGAATAAAGTTCCTATTGTTATTGAAAATGCGTATTGGTATGAATATTGTGTGTAAAAAAGAAGGGCATAATTATGTAGGTTTGTTCGTAATGTGATTCTCTCGGCAGTTTCAGCGAACGTCTACGTTTTGAACACCGATTTACTTCTTGATCGGTGTTCGGGTAAACCATAACATTCATTTTTACTTACTTCGTTTGCGTGTTTCATTATAGTATTTTAATAATTATTATCATATTTATAACACATGCATTTGTGTAACTATTTACTATACATGTTCGATTCTGTTGTTCAATTACACTGGCTGTAGAATCGTTTTAGGATATGGTCTAATTTATTCAAACTATTACATATGTTACAGAGGCTGTTGTTGTGCTCTTGCTTTAAACTTTCACATCGATCAGAATTGCTTTTGGATTTTGTACTAAATAAGTAAAACAAATACAGCACGATGAAGATGGTGGTAAAGGTGGTGAAATTGAAGGTGGTGGTGTCCTTACAAGAGCTAGATTGTCTGAGCTGGTGTTTACAATTTTTGCTCAAAACTATTTGAGTTTGGACACAACTTTACTTGTGTGCACTTTGAGACAATCTGAAAAAAAGTGTGCATGGTTTTCCATCGACCATATGCATTGTTGCGTCTGTTTATTGAACATGATGCCATAACGTTGTGTATTCTGCAAATGAATTAAATTATGGCGCAATCTCGAACCTTTCAGTATCGCTCTTAACATGCTGTTTCATGAGTAGAATCAGTAGTGATGTCTGGTTCAAGCGGTAATGAGATCTCGCGTGTCGAGGTTCACACGTTACATGGTTTGAAAAATAGAAAAATAAACACACACACGCAGAGACCACGCATACTTATGATATTATTATGATAATTTAATGAGCAAAAAAATAGTGACCTTCCATTTAGATGATATCCCACTTGTTCTGTCGTTGGATCTGTGTTTTTCTGATTTTTGTGTGTTCTTATATTATCCTGGTACCTTACAATTCTTTGTTATATTTTGTCATTGCTGCTTGGTAAAAACAACATGCATGTAAAATGACAATTCATATATCGATGTGTATGTTTGACCCTTGTATTATTTAACATATGAATAGTACCCACTACTAGTTATAGAAAATAACAAGACGAGCAAATGTTTATACCAATATTGTGTCGCCCTAGATGACTGATTCCTCAGTGGTGATATATGTGAATATCATAAAAAGTTTATTCATATATCCCATTATATCACATGATTCGTACACGACAATTCATTCGCTTATGTTTGGTCGTATTAGAACAGTTCTGCTCACACCAAAAGCTGGTTTCGTAGTGGCCCACTGTCCTTCCTGAATTAACTGTTTAAGGAAAGGATACATAGGGAATAGTACATGACTGTGGTGTTACACAATCGACGAATGCGATACACCCAATTGAAAAACCACAGTATTGTTAAAGTCGAAGTTATACCTCCTTTCTATAAACGCTAGTATAAAATACTAGGAAAACAACGATTTTATTTGAAATCAGTACATTTACCGATAATAAAAACACATATCCATGCACCAAATTTTATTTACCAAGCTTAAGTATTTTGATGTTTATCGCAGGATCCAGATTTGGTCGGACAGACTCAAATTTCTTATGACGTTTTCATGTTACAGGCCACTGGAAATAGTCTCTTGGTGGCTGCCATCGATTTCGGAACGACCTACTCCGGATGGGCGTTCTCTTTCAAGCATGAGTTCGATGCTGATCCAACCAAGATATCTACTATGAAATGGTCTGCAAGCAAGCTTATTTCTCTAAAAGGTTGGATAATATTAGACTCATTTGGTCAAGTTAAGTCATATTTCTTATATATTGCTATATCTTTATATTTTCAGTCATTATGCATTACTCTAACACTAGTGATAATTAAGCAATGCTAGTTTCGTTTCCGAACTTCCGAGCTTTGTGTATAGTGTTTATAATGTATTTTTTTATTATGTAGTACACTTCATAAGTTTGCATTTGAAAGATCGACTATCTTTAACAAACACATACTAACCCTAAAAACAAATCGTGTGCATTCGTTGTGAGAATGTATATATAACTTAATAGTTCTCCTCACGTTGGGCATCATTCTATCGGTATATGTTATTCTTGTTACATTCGTCAAACAGCTTACAGTAAAACGTAGAGCTTGCAGATGAAACATGCTAAATTCGATAAATCAATTGCAGGCCCGACGTGCGTGTTAATTAAACCAGATGGCAAAACCTTGGACAAATTTGGATTTGAGGCGGAGACAAAATACAGCGAACTCAGCGAGAATGGGGACCACAAAAAGTGGTACTACTTTCATAGATTCAAAATGATGCTTTGGGACAAGGTAAGATATCAATGCATCAATCTTAACAATATTGGAAACTAATGTGATTATATTATAAAGCTGTCCACACCAAGACATGAATAGCGAACTTAATTTTCTGTAGAACAATGAAACAATTAATTATGGTGTTTAACGGCATAAAACAAAATGCTTGATGACAAGTATTTATAATACATCAAATATTGAAGCTCCACTATCCATCGAATGGCTTAATCTAAACAGTTCCTTCGAATGGCTTAATCTATACAGTTCCATCGAATGGCTTAATCTATACAGTTTCATCGAACGGCTTAATCTATACAGTTCCACCGAATGGCTAATTCTATACAGTTCCATCGAATGGCTAAATCTATACAGCTCCATCAAATAGCTTAATCTATACAGTTCCATCGAATGGCTTAATCTATACAGTTCCACCGAATGGTTTAATCTATACAGTTCCATCGAATTGCTTAATCTATACAGTTCCACCGAATGGCTTAATCTATACAGTTTCACCGAATGACTTAATCTATACAGTTCCATCGCATGGCTTAATCTATACAGTTCCATCGAATGGCTTAATCTATACATTCCCATCGAATGGCTTAATCTATACAGTTCCACCGAATGGCTTAATCTATACAGTTCCACCGAATGGCTTAATCTATACAGTTCCATCGAATGGCGTAATCTATACAGTTTCATCGAATGGCGTAATCTATACAGTTCCATCAAAGGGCTTAATCTATACAGTTCCATCGAAGGGCTTAATTTATACAGTTCTACCGAATGGCTTAATCTATACAGTTCCACCGAATGGCTTAATCTATACAGTTCCACCGAATGGCTTAATCTGAACAGTTCCATCGAATGGCGTAATCTATACAGTTCCTTCGAATGGCTTAATCTATACAGTTCTACCAAATGGCTAAATCTATACAGTTCCACCGAATTGTTTAATCGAGACAGTTCCACCGAATGGCTTAGTCTATACAGTTACATCGAATGGCGTTATTTATACAGCTCGTAGGCGTCGTCACAATGCTGTGTGTAAATTTAACACAATAACGTCCCTTGTTGACCGAAAAGATCAGAAATTTTAATAAAACTATACATATGATCATGATAAACAGCCAATCAACATTATTCATCTAATTGTTGAAGCTTTACAACTCATATTTATCCCATCTTCAACGCGACATTGACGGTATTATACCCCATGGTATAAACTTATCTCTATCCCACCTTGTTAAATAAACCTGTCGCGTGCACGGACTACTCTTTTGGATTTATACATGAAATTAATGTTTACTTTTCAAATCAATATACCGTATATAAATAAAAGCCAAATTTCCACTCAAATTTATCTCAGAACCGGCTTTCCTTACTTTTATTTTTCATTCAATTGATTGCGCAATTTATGACGTATCTCGTGTGACGTAATTTCTGTGACGAAACACACCAGTTTAATTTGGACTCCCTGGATTGTAAGATGGACAAGCCAGACGTGTTAATTTATTTAGCAGTAAAATATTTGTTAATGCATCGAACAAATCCAAAACATATTTCGGATTGTGTGGTTGAAACGCATAATTGTAAATTTCGATATTAATAAAATAACTCGCTTCGATAGAAGTACGGTTGCGAAAATTGTGTTTTGGGTCAGAACAAAGTCAAGCGTTATTAAAAAATAGTGTGGTTAAAATAAATGTCGAAAAAGGGATTGAAGAACAGAAAATGGAAGTACATATCGTTATAACTGTATTTTTATCATGATTGGATTAAAGTTGTCATTGAGGTAAGCGTGTTTTTATGCCAAATGGCGATGAAGAAATCAATTTTGTTCTGTGTGCAGAAGTTTTAACTCGCCATAAAAGCAAACAAAACTGACAAAAATAAACATGGTAATTACATAACTTTAGTGACCAGAACAAGAAGCAGTAGATGTTTGACTTTGTTATGTCAGTTAGTAAAAAGAAGAGTTGTTAATAGACTAAAATTTACATTATCGGCGGGGATAAATGCTGAATCATGTCTGACGTAAGTTCAAAATGGCACCCATTCTTTTGTTTATTGCAGTGGTGAAACTAGACTTTTAATTTGAACAGAAGCGGTTGTGTTCTACTTGAGTGTGTAACATTTGGAATGCTGATTAAATTTGAATCGAGGCATATAGTGATATTTTGTCTCGTTATTCTTCTTTTGCGCGGAATTCTTAAGGACTATTTCGAGTTCCGTAAACGGGAAAGATCACAATTAATATTACTACGCAATGTTAGATTCAGTTAATTTAATGTCTTTTTGCTTTTATTTTATCCATTAAAGACTAATTAATTGAAGACTAAGAAAATTGATGGGATAAATGGAATACTAGGATTAGCATTGAATAGAGAGAGGTTTATGTTGCTCGGCTCGAACACCTAAAGCGCTCGCCAAGGCTTGCGCTCCCGGCGTTCTAAGGCTCGCAACATAAACGTCTCTGTATTCAACGCTAACCTAGTATTCTCTATCTCGTTGGTGTTGGCGCAATGCTTTTGCTTGTGCAGCAACTCCCCATCTATGCGTCTCCTACAGGTGTTCATGTGTTTCAATTTGTAAAAAGCTGGTTTAATATTTACGCGAAAGATCATAATTGTTTCGTAAATAAACTACACACATTCATAACAATAACGATATGTCTCCATATTGACAACAAGCATCCATATACAACTGTACATATAGTCTTTACAAACAGTGACTTACCTAGACTAATCACTGTGACTTGAATTAAGCAGACTTATCGTCTTTTGTCGTTTTTAAGTTCTTTATACCTAAGTCGATTGTTGACTATTGCACAATATTGTCGTTGTGTAATACTCAGTCTCTTTGGAAGTCGACGCGTGTTTGTTTTTAATAAAGTGCATCGAATTCAAAGGCCAATGCACGTTAGTGAACGCGATATACTCGACATTGAACACCGACATTCGATTATGACAAACGACAGTCGATGTTGATGCAATATGTTCTGCCAAAACCTAGCGCGAAAATGCGACCATCAAATATTCAAATATTGGTGTTCGTTCGTTGTTTATCGTCGAAGCTCGGAAGTTTACATGCAATGCGGTACTAAACAGATTCCGCATGTTTCACATTTTGGGCAGTGTAAAAGCATTGAATAATAACCGGCATGTATAAATAAATAATATTACTAATACCATCATGTTAGTTTTTACAGACAACAAACCAGTTTAATACTGTTGTAGCCTATTCATAAAAATACAATGCTGGATGACGAATGTGGAAAAAGCCTTCCAGCTCGAACAGTGTTCTCCTTGTCAATTAGGTTGGTAAATAAAAATTCATAAATGAACATAACATGTATAGCGCATTAGACATATTGCATTAGTAACAATTTGGAATAAATCTGTGTATACGGTATTAAATTATAATTCGAATGTATTATCTTTCATACGCTTTGGGATCCTAAAAATGATTAGTAAGATTAGAAACTTGATATAATAGGTTATAAAACAAAGTGTGTCATGTTTGACCTTTCATCTTACGTATGTTGAACTAGTTATTATTCATAAATAAATAGTTGTTTTTGTTTCGAAAATTCCTATATAAATAAATTGCACCTTGAATGCATTTACCTTATATATGTTTGGGAATCGAAAAACAAGTTCGTCACTTGCTCTGGGACGTCATTCAACATTTAGTTTCATGTCTGACCTTTAATCTAAGACTGGGAAGAATTTACGAATTTCATTTCAATATTTCATTCAATAAAGATAACAAAAGCAGAAACTTATTAAAAACGTATTGAATAAAAATAAAATAAAGTTTGACTTCGAATGTTGGAGTTCGAAACTAAATCAATATTTATTTGCAAACTCCTTTTAGATGCATGATGGACAGCCTGTTAAACATGTCGAAACAGCAGGTCGTTGGACTCGAGCAAGGTGACATCCATTGGGTACTTACTGTTCCTGCGATATGGGATGATTCAGCAAAACATTTTATGCGACTTGCTGCTCAAGAGGTATCGAAAGTTTGTCTTTTAAAACAGTAGACATATTTAACCAAAATATAATCACGATATAAACTTAACGCTTTTCCACCATTTAGCTTACTCCAACACTCTACATGGTCTAAGTGGATTTCGAACTCAAGACTGCGCAAAGTAAGTAAAAGTCGTATAACACACAACACGAGTGATCAACAGGGCGCATGTGCATAGCGATACTTTATGTAGATACAATTCAATAGGCACTGTTTTATTTTCGGGCCATGGGCCGGCGGGGTCTGGGTTCGAGCCGGCTTGTGAAAACAAATATTCTTAAAACCTGAAAACAAACCAAACACTTGTCCTAATCGATATTGATGGGGCTTAACAAACATGTAGGCACACTAAGTATTTACACAGTGTCGCTATAAGTTCAACATGAATTAAAAACCAAATTTTGAGTTCAAATTTAACCAATTTTTGCGGCCACACTATGCATGGCTGCGAAACTTACTAGATGATTGATACCTTATAGGAAAACTGGGGGCGAACTTACGAGAGTTTTTCATAAATTCCAAAGTTTGCACGCCACATTAAATATGCAGCCAAAGTCGTTTTCAGAGCTTGGAGTTCTACTGTTCGAATCATAAATGCATGGTGACAGGATACATTCCCTGATTTTACACGGTGCATATTTTCGAATTCATTAAACATGCAATTAAAAACTTCAGCCAAACTGCGTTATGACACATATAACTTACAAAAGAGTTTAAACGTATCCGTATTTATTGGAAAATGGATTCATAACAATTTTAATACTTACAATTCGTGATATTCACGCACCCACAAAAAGTGTCTCGGGAAAGCTTTTTTATAATAATGATTATGAAACTAATTGATTTAATGTGCGTTTACAGAAAAAGATACTAGGTATTGAGCAGTTTTTAAATTCATACTTGTGTAAATAAAATCCTATGTATCGAACAAACGGTCGAAGAGCCGCTTTAATGAATATAGTCTTAAATACAGTGATTCTGAGACAACATAACACACCAGAGAAAAAAAAAACAATAACACATAGACATGGTCGTGCAATAACATAGTTTATATTTTCATTTTAATTCTTGGTTTCTTGAATCAATTATGTATTATGTCATTTACTTTATTATATCATATCCGTTCTTGAATGAACATGATATCCCTCTAAAATTAATGATTTTGCTAAGCCTGTTTGCCATTTTTATCACCGTTTAACTTTAAAGGCTGGGATTTCACCAGAGAAGCTGACTATTGCGTTGGAACCAGAGGCGGCGTCAATATATTGCAGACACTTACCAGTTCAAAAAGATGTGGAAAGCGATATTTCATCATTTCGATCAGGAAAAAAGTATTTGGTTCTAGACGCAGGAGGTAGGGATGCACATATGACGAAACTGTATTGCACTTAAGAACTTATTCATATCAAATTGAACATGTAATTTATTCTGGTGTATAAGTCTATAATAACGACTTTAAAATGGTAAATGTTTATTGCTTAGGTGGCACAATCGATATCACAGTCCACGAGGTATGTTTAGAAGGCGAACTGAAGGAATTGTACAAAGCTACAGGTGGAGCATGGGGTGGAACGGTCGTAGATCAAGCCTTCTTGGACTTTATCGGTGGGCTGATCGGTAATTATATAGTAATTCTAATACTTTAACTGGTTCGTGTGTTTACATGTATTGCCATTTTTAGTTGCATTAACTTATGATGGTGTCTGCATTTCAATGTTGTCATGTTGGTCTGCTTTTGTGTGCTGTTGATTTAGGGAAAGATGTATTAGACAAATTTAAGACGGAGCACATGGAAGACTACATAGAATTACTGCGAGACTTCGAAGTGAAGAAAAGAGAAACGGATTTAAAATCTGATGGAAAATTGACAATGAGGATTCCAGTAGCCATTTCAGATCTCTTAGACGAAAAAGGGCAAACATTGAAACACATCATACAGAGCTCCCCAAACGCAAATAAGGTTGGTCTTGTTCATATGTGTTATAACGTTTTGAACAATAGCGCATTAATATATGTACCAAATGTATTTATTTTGCAGTAACATATTAACAGTTAAGTGGCATTTGTTTTGTAGTTACCAAATGTTTGTTTTTTAAGATATCTTTGGTTGGCGAAAAACTTCGGCTGGACTACGACATTTTCCGATCGTTCTTTAAGGGGTCAGTTGACAATATTTTGCAACACCTTTCCTCGTTGCTTCGAAAGCCTGAGACATCAGGCGTGAAGACAATCCTGATGGTGGGAGGATACTCAGAGTCTCCGTTACTTCGAAAAGCAATTCAAAACAAGTTTCCCTCGATGAGAATCCTGTCGCCTCAAGATGCTGGTCTTGCTGTCCTGAAGGGAGCAGTAATCTTTGGACACCGCCCAATCTCCGTTAAAGAACGCGTTTCCAAGTACACGTATGGTTATATGTCTCATCGCGATTTTGACAAAAGAAAACATCCTCTAGAAAAGCGCACGTGGTCTGACGACGGATACAAATGTAAAGATATATTTTCTGTTTTGATCAGGTCAGGCCAAAAACTGGTTGTAGGTGAAAATCAGTTTGTCCGGGAGGTAGATAACATTTACGCTGATGCAACATCTCTTCCTTTCCCTCTGTTCAGTACAAGTCAAAAGGATGTGACATTTGTCACAGATGACGGATGTAAACAAATAGGTTTTTTCGAGGTTCCACTATCTGGCAGTGGTTTAGGAAGAGTTGTTATTATTCGAATAATGTTTGGGGGTACGGAGACAATTGTTGAATGCGAGGAAAAATCCACTGGTCGAAAAACCAAATGTTCAATCGATTTTTTACAGTAGTACTTCTATATACGGCAAAAGAAAAAACAATACACATACTCGCACTTTTTAAAAAAAGATCAATTTAATAAGCTGAACACGCAAATTAAATGCTAGACAATCTCAGACGCAAAAGATAGGTGTAACTAACATGTGGTTGAAACACTATCAAATGCAATTACGCTAAAATTATAAAGGTGAACACACATTACCAGCTTGACAATTACAGACATAAAAAAATACATGTCGTCAAACTACTATTTAAAGCAATTAGGCTTGAAAGTGCTGTATTGAAAATGCTAGTTTTAACGCTATTTGTAAGGATAATATCGTTTTTGTCAGTTAATTTACCACAATATAGCAAATGTATGATTAATTGAAATCGTTTAGAAACCTAATATAATCTTTCATGTCCCATTTACAACCAAAATAGGATAGAAACTTGCTGTAACATTGTGGTAACAAAACTTCAACTGCGCTATTTAGTTTTCGTTTACTTTGTTTCAATTCTAGCTTGAATTGTTTGATTGATATGACTGAGTTGAATTAATTGCAATGATTACTCAATGTGTTTACGAATCATTACTAATATGTTTTGATAGGTTTTAACGTGTAATAATTGTTTGATACTTTGTTATAGCGTGTATAAAACTACCTGAATTAACACACCATGATGAGTTGCATTAAGGTTTCTTTGTAAAATGTGATAAAAGAAGTACACAGAGGTGTACGGACTGCGCTTATTGTATGTAAATAAACAAGCTGGATAGCAGACTGAATTGTCAGTAGAGACAGGGGGAAAAGAACAGTGTAAATGCTATCAACAAGTGGTGATGTTTTTTGTAAAATGTCAATTTCCTGATATTTACATGTGTTTATGTACTTGTTCTTGCTATGGAATGTTTAGTACCTATCGTTCTTTAAAGTTTAAGTATGAGAATATTCATTAATGCTAATTGAACATGTATTTTTCTATACTCTGTGTTTTGTATAGAAACGCAACATATATTAATGAACAAGAAATGTGTTGGTTGTTAAACATTTTTCATGAAGCTCTTTGTACGTTTCGATGCCTGAAGATTTCAAATTTCACTAGTTGTTTTCTACCCCCACTTTCACAGAGGGTGAAAAAAGATTTGCATTTGTCATTCCGTCCGTAATATTGTTGTGTCGCCCCTAAATATAAAAACAGTGTTCCCCTAAATATAAAAACAGTGTTGCTGTCTGAGAAATGAAACTTTGAAACATATTAACCATCGTGTGAACTTGCGTATCAGCATATTTTGGTTCAGTTGTTGTCGACAAACCCGGACAAATGAACTTTTTTTTAACAAACAAAACACTATTTTGAAACTTTGGTCTCTCGTCTCTCAAACAGCTTTTCTGCTGTAGTAATGAAACTTTACAAACATATCAACCATCATGTGACCTTGCGCACAGCCATTTAAGGCTCGTGTTTTCTCTTTCGCCTAAACCGGGCTGATGACCCTTTTAGCAAAACCAAAAATGCATTTTAAAATTTATGTCTCGCATAATTCAAAAAGAATTTCTTCTAGAATGATGATACTTTTCAGATATAAATCAAAATTTGAATGAGCGCAAACTCATCATTCGGCCTTTTAAAAAATAAAAACAAATCCATACCTTTTCATTTTGTGTTGCGTGTAACTCACAAAGTACTGCTGCTGTTGTGACGAAACATCACAACCATATTACGAATCATGTGCACGGGCGCACCTGTGTTTTGTAGTTGATTTTCTATGACCTTAATGTAGTTTCTTGTTATACAAAAGTGGAATGTGAATTGGCGGGGAATTCTCATCCGATAGAAACATGCTTCGTTCATCTTAACTGTGTGCACAGTTATATATTGATTGTAATGTATGATTTTACCCCTTGCGTTTGCTTAAATTATTAATATTTTTATATGATTGCCCCCCGAAGAAGGTCATATTATTTTCGCACCTCCGTATGTTTACGGTATTTTTATTTTCGTTCGGATTTGTTGCTGCTCTGTAAATTAATTTGCTTTTTAATAAAACAATTTGCTTTATTTCCTTGATCACATTCCTTTTTAATAGAAATCATTATGTTAATGACTTGGTTAAGATATGAGTACAGGCATATATATTGCACTGTTTTCCTGAAATTTAATATCCGTCCTCAGACTAGCATATGCCTTTGAGGATTGTCCATGTTGGGGTTAAAATGAACGTGAGAGCTTACATTGTATTTTGTCAAATGTATGGATTGTTCTAATTTTATTGCAAATGAAACAGTTCTTTTTGTATATGAAATAATTGTGTTATATTTTGCAAAATGGGTTATTATCCGTGTATGACTATAATATATCGTGTCTGGCCAAATGTCTATAAGTGATTACTTGAACTAATATGTATGTATGTATGTATGTACGATTTATCATTTTACCTACTGTCGAAATAAGTAGAGTATAAACGGACCATTTTTACTTTCATGTTCGTACACATTAAGCTATGTGAATGACAATAACTCATTTAAGTTAAATAAACCGTAAAGCTCAGCTGTGTTCGGTTAAATGACAAAAGCATTGTTACGTAGTACATACATTTAAAACAACCTCCCTATCATCGTGTATTGTGATGCACGAATAAGTCGCATTGTGTCCTAACATTTCATGTTTGTTTTCTTGCTCAATGCGATGACTGGTTTTATTGATTATGGACATATCATTACATTTTTAAACTGTTACGACGGTAAACTTGTATTATAAGAGTCCAACATTAGTGGATCAATATGGGCTAAAGACGACAGACTGAAGGCTGGAAGAACTTCCTGTGTGCGAGTGAAAGGTACATAACCGGGAATGTTTTTTCATGATTACTATGCGTATTGCAGATTTTGTGTAATGGAAATCCGTAGATGAAGTTGAAAAAGGACTAGCAGACTGGGGTGTTTAAGATTTTAATTTCAGAGTTGAAACTAGACGACATGTCGATAATTGGTACGGATATTGCCTCCAGTAACAGTTCCCGCAAATATGTAGACATGACAGCATGTTGCGTCGAGAAGGGCGATTAGAAAGCTGATATTGATGGTACAAACGTGATTGGTTATTAGACTAAAACGTTGATTGTAAAGACAATCGTACCTTTACCTTGTTATACAACCATGTCTATCAGCAGAACCGCACATTTTGTAAACAGATGTCACAAACGCGATCAAACTAATATTCAGACTTGTAACAGTAATGCATCGCTGTCTTCAAGGAAATGCGGTGTTTTGGGGAAAGTGAGAAAGTCGATTAAAATGTTAAAAAAGTGATCGATATTATTGCCTACCACAACATGCATGTATCAAAACGTTTCAGTGGTGTAAGACAAATTTAATTAAAGCTACTACGTAAAACGACTAAAAGGTAAACAACACACGGACAAGAAAGTAGTAACATTTAAATGTCGAAGTCGAAGATTCCCAGCGGTGTGTACTCGGATATTAGTGCCGTATTTAGATACATCAGTTCAGGGCCCGTATGCACCAAACAATTCTTAAACTTAAGTATAATATTAAAGACTATTCTTTCAATTATCATAAATAAAAAGTGCTTTAATTTGAAGCCAAACTTGGCATTAAAAGCATTTATTTACATCATTACATTTTTCATGTAAAACATTCTACTAATGGCGTGTTATCACCTATATATATCCATATATATCCATCTCTCTCTCTCCCTCCCTCCCTCCCTCCATCTCCCTAATCACCTTGACCCAAAACGACTAAGACAACCCATAGCAAATGATGATGTACACTTAACCGGTAAGTCAATTAATGATTTTAAAATTCAATAATTCTAAATATTTTATCACTGTTTAATAAGAATAATTAATTAGAATACTCACTAAATTTCCAATCTTTCTTAAGCATAAAATAAATTTATCTTTATTGAAATATTATCATGTTATTTCCATTATAACAATAATAACGTCTTCCAATTATTATGGTTACTGGCGTTTTTCAATATTTCAATCATCGCCTTTCCATATAAAAGTCACCAGGAGAAGGACACAATCAGAATCATGGTTATTTTAACATCAAAACAGACGTCTATTATTTTCAATAACGTTTGCTGACTGCAGACTGGTAGAGTTTCTATTGAAACGTTTATTTACTTGTCAATGGGTAGGCATATGAATGTCATCGCAAGGAATTACATGATATCATGATAACTAAATTGTTAATAAACTTAATAGATAGTAAGCTATTTGAAATACTCATCAACTATATGGCTTCTGTGGTGTTGATCATGTGCGAATCAATACCGATATATAACATATATATTGCAAGAAACTTCAAAAGGCTAGGTCGCATGCATCGTATTGCCGAAAGAAACATACCAATAAACCTTCCGTCGCTTACCCATATAGAGTCATCGAATTGGGTTACACAGATGCTTATGTTCTCAGTCGGCAATACAACTAGCGTAAGTAAATAACAATCGTTGATAATTGTGTGTTGTTTTGTTGTGGATTCTTCATTTAAAGACTATTGAATTAAGCTGACGGAATTCATCAATGAAAACATACCTTGTGTGCAAAGAACGAGTGTATGTGTTAACGTTACAATGTTAATCTTAATAGGACCATATTTACGGAGTTTATGATGCCAAAGCTTTTATAAGTGATTATTAATTTTGTAAAAAAAATAATTGCTCGTGTATAGAAACAATTTCACTATATATTTTAAAATATTACAATTATCTCATAAGCATGTGCATGTAAAAAAATTCGTTTGCTAGAAACTGATATGGCTAATGACAACTGAATATTCAACAACAAACAACAAAAAAAACTTAAAGTGTCAAAACATAATGCGTATTTCTTTGTCACTGTTAATACCTAACTCATACAATATATTAATTCTTTCAATGTACGCACTTACGTCATTATGCGTGCGAATGTGAAGAGAAATCAATGCAATAACATGTTGCAGAAAAGTTCAGAAATCCTTTTAAGAAATTTAGATCATTTATATTATTAATTAGTTGTATTGTATTTGTTTAACATGTAACTGGATTACAACCCAGTCTTGCAAAAAGGCGTAGTGCAGTCGCGATACAAATACATGTGCATTAAATGTCAACAGTAGCTAATTTAGATATTATAATAGTATCGGTAATCACAGGACAGAATTACCAGTATTGTTAAAATGGATTGCTCTGCATCCAGTATCATTCCAGAACACAATGGCAATAAGCCAGGAAAGAAGGTATCCGCCCATGGTTTTACCGACAATAAAACTATTTTATACAGAACACGTTGATAATTGTCTCCAATAAAATGCTTACATTTTAAATCTACAACCGCACGTGAAATCATTATTCCCGTGTGGAAATGTCCAAGGCTACTCGTCACGACATGCGGTAATGGCAGTGGTGGACAATACTGACAACATTGCCCTTGTCATGATACAAGTGCTATTTGGTATTGGACAACAACTTATACACTATCGTGGCATTAGTGACGAGTATTTTGATTTGTTCCTTGACGCCATCTTGCAAATGATGGGTCAGGAATTTAGAGAAAAGTTTTCGGACATTATGGAGGTCAAGTTGCGAAAGGTGGTGACGAGTATGACAAAGAAACGGAAGAGGAGTAGATGGACGCGGTAAAATACGCAAAATAAACGCTTACGGCGAAATAACAACACTGGCACAATGGAGAAACGAAAACAAGAAGCCAGCCAATAATCAGTGATTGTTAAAAAAACGTGGTAAAAGCTGTAAATGGTTGAATTGTGAACATTTTCAAGCTATGAATACCGAATGCATTTGTTAAGTCACACGTTATTTAAAAATATAATATAAACGATATCTTGTTTAACTTGACTTTGTTTATAAGGATACTTGTGTAATCGTTTTTACAATTATGTGCGTGCTTTCCTATTTAATGACGTGAACACTTGTCAAAAAGCAGGAGTTAAGTTGATACTTGTATCAATCGTGCCTCAAAAAGTATTGTTAAGTTAAAGCAATCAATATATTTATAGTGGTTTAAATGCTTGTATTGTGATATTATTCTGGTGTCGTTTTGGAGATTTGGTATGCATTGTAACCAGTTTCATTCCCAAATATATTGTATTTACCGTTTAATATGGTTAATATAGCTCTATATTTAAAAAAAAAATTCGTTGTGAGATTTGTCCTGTTTTTGTGAAACGATTTAAGTTGTAGAAAATTAATAACAGGACACATAGTAAAACTTTCCACCTGCAATATTTCTAGTGTATATATACCACACCTTCTTTGTATTCAAAGTCTATCATTGATATTCGTCGATATTTTAATATTGCAAAACGTGCTTTCAAATCTTAAAATGGAGTCAAAAGCTTAATAAATTCCAAATATGTATTCCAGTATTTGTAATAGACGAACAATGTTACGTTGTACATAAGTTCAAAACAAGCTCTCTGTCATCGTGTATTGAATCGAAGGCGTTTGAGACGCTGTGTCCGAACTTGTCGTATTTCTTGTCTATGTGATTGACTGGTTTCATTGTTTGAGGAAACATCATAATATTTTGCATCGACGGGTATGACAGTAAACTTTTATAATAAGCGTCCATAATAAGCGAATCAATATGGGCGAATGAAGACAGTCTGAATGCTGGATGCACTTCCTGTACGCGCACGGACGGAACATAAATCGGTAATTTTTGGTTTGAGATGTTAACTGGGCGCATTCCCTGTTTCGTATAATCGAAACCTGTTGATGAAGTGGAAATAGGGCTGACAGATTTTGTTGTATTGGTTTGCAATCCCTGGGTTGAAATGGGTCCGCAAAACGACGGGTAGAATGATAGTACGGACGATGACGTTGAATAGCAGCTCCCGGATATATTAAGACGTGCTAAGTTGTGTGTCGAATTGGATGATTGGCCAGTTGATATTGATGGTGAAACGTCATTGGCTGCTGAACTTGCATCTGGATAAAAAAAGGCATATTGTTTAGACAATCTCATGTGATATACCCATGTCCTTAGTCTGTGCTGCCCATAAAAGAACATAAATATTAACCAAAATACTGCTTTTTAAATAAACCACTTTGATACTTCGCCTTAAAACCTGACTGAAACTTTAAGTAGTTGTATAGCCCACCTTGACACATTGACACAACAACAAGTATAACACACAAGTGGGTATGTTTTTTGTTAATTCTCTCGACGAAATCGTGTCGGATTCCATCCCCAATTATTAAGCCTTTTCAAAATCTTTTAAAAGATTAAAAGTACTGCTTCTTCACAGAAAACGGACTCAAGAGTATTTCAATCGAGCTACAACTAAATAGTTTTAAACAATAATCAATAATGTAATTGTTTTAAAGTAAAGTGAATCATTTTGCTACTTTAAATATTATAAGTTGTGCCCAAAATGGTCATAAATGTTTTCATATTGTTTAAGGTCAGTAAATTGCGCTACCTGTACATCCCTTGTCCATCTCTGACAGTTTTCTCTTGAGCGGAGGTGATCTGTTCCTTCTGCCGTCAAGCACGACTCCAAACGTGGCCATCATGGCTTCCAGAGAACTTCTGTTATCATCATATAAATACAATACCTTATAAATATGTCATTTAATACCATCTGTACTAGTAGTTACAGCTAATTGGTTTACCGGTTAATTGTCGATTAAATTAGACAGCATCTTAACGAACGTATTAGATTAACCGAATTGAGAGTCTATTACTAGTTATGTTGGAATGAAATATGCGAAGAATATTGTTGACCTATATATCGCCTTCTGGAATTGGGACGTATGATATGTTGATGGATCCTAGTACAAGATGGTTGGAATAACTAAGCATCAACAGAGAACATATTGTCATTTTGTGTTATTAATACAATAAATTAAATTTTAGGTGTGTCCTATGCATGGGATATTAGCATATGTTCAATTGGCACTTCACAACGCGGTTTAGAATGTAACAGTGTTCACGTGGTTCGAACTGCAACTACAAACAAAAGATCCAAACAATCTGCAGACGACACGGTTTTGACATTTCAGATAAGATGTGGGATGCAATAGCGCGATATTTAATAAGTGACCCGTTTTGGGCCGTGACTCGTGATAAGTTGACAGGTGTAATCAGCGCTCACACCGCGCGCGCTGCGAGTTTTCACGCGTTATCGCAAGATAATGACGCGCGATGATTGGTCCCGGCGTTCCCGGCAGAGGGCACTGGACTGCAGTCTCTTTCGGCCCGGGGGAACGTAGGAAATTTAAACTTTAATAAACAGTCGACCGTATGCACCAACACCTTGAAATGCTAATGTATTACAGTTTATATTGTAAACACGCTCGATAACATCAGAAAAGAAAACGTTCAATTATCATCGTGTCTGTTTTCTACGCGTTATTCTATAAACCTCAGAAGCCTGAACAGTATGTATATTTTACTTAGAGCCAGGCTTAGATCCAGTACATAAAATAATTATTACCTGCATTTGCCTGCCTCTCGAAAACCCTTGGCGAATGGATTCCGTGCAATCTTTAAACGGGTTATCTGGAAAAGTATAAGGATGAATTAATTAAAGTATTACATTACCGAGATGTACATTATACATGTATATCTGTTTATTTTATTTTTTAATCCATTACATATCCAATACAATTACAAGTCTGTCCATACTTCAATTTATAACAAATTCAATTTCCAACGAAAGATCAAACCATGAATGCACCAAGAATTTTGAGACTTTATAAATATAAACAAGTATACTTAATAGAAGTTTACGGATACGTTTTGTTATTTTAAAGTTAAGCACTATTGAGAACACATCAAAAACACAACTACGAAATTAACATAAAATGTTAAAACGAGGAATGGGAAAAACAAAATGAAGGCGGAACCCTAGTCGAGGGATTGTTCAGATATGAATGGTAAAAACATCTGCTTGAAAAACAGCCACGTCGGATCACTGGTGGCAAGCGAATTGTAATCAAATCTTTAGTCAATATTAAAAACGGGCAATATTTTCTTTAAATGTTTCCTATAGGATATCAAAAACAGAATCATTAAAATGATTTTTTATCATGGCATAAATCCTGAAGAATACGTATTTACCGATGTTATCAAATTCAGCAGGCTTTTGAGAAAATTGAATTGCTGTTATAATGACACTTTTTTCTTAAAACAGTGATAACGTATCTGCTTGAACCTTGCTTAAACAAATAAGAGCCTGTTGAAGCACTTTGTTCCGAAACGAAAAGTTCATTTTGATTGTTTGCGCCGAAAACGCTTGCTGCTCTTGGAAAACGACATCTTTATCAACTTCTTTAAAAGTTTTTATCAAACGTTGGAGCAATCGGTATTAGTACTTGAGATAATTATTTTAGACATCTAGTGGCAAAACACTTCAGACAGACGACAATAATATCTTTTTGAAGATTTTCTTCAGGAAATCGTAGATTTTGTTAATCGATTAAGGCATTGGCGCTAATCCTGGTAGCGCTCGATTAACGCAAACATCCGCCATTTTTATCGGAGTTGACTTTGATATAAACAATGCGCTATGCAATTAAACAAGCATTAACTGGTTTAAGTGTCCAATGTGGATGGGATACACTCAAAGGTATCTCTGTGTCAAGTCAGTGTTTGTTTTCGATTCGATTACGTTTGTCACTTTGAGCAGAGATGGGGCAAAGGTGGCATTTAAATGATAGTCTTATTGCTATAGTTGTATTGTCATTGTGATTTAGAACGCTATCTACCGGTACATGCAATCATTACCACGCATTCCATTTTGAAGACAAAACGACATATCGTTTTACATTTTACCTTTAACAACTCCTCTCTTAAACAAGTGGTGGCGGGGGATGCAAATGTTTTGGTATAAATTATTCGACCTGACCTTTTTCATTTAATATGATGGCGTGGACCTATCATCCCATTTTATTGGTACAGTATAGGATGATATACTTAATACAGGCAGTTACATCTTAACCTGTTCAAACATTTCCGTGCATACTGTATCGGATATGCCTGACTGCAGTGTGCAACAACGAATATCTATGTATATGTCTCGTTCTGGGAAAACAGGACTTAATGTGTTTAAAGTGTATTCCGAGATTATCCGGTGCAGTCAACATATGCTAATCGGGGATGATACTTTCCTCTTTTATGGAATTTTTCGTTTAAAGAAAGTCTCTTCTAAACGAAAATCCAATCTAGGCGGAAATTGTAGTCCCTGCTTAGCTGGTGCGGACTGCACAAGCTAATTTGAGACGATACTATACGCACATGAATTAAGCCTAGTTGGCCCAGAACAAGCCTCATATTTGTTATGGCTGGACTTCTCATGTCTAAAAAATCAACTGATGTAAAGTCTATAAGGCCGCATATCAAACTGTAAATGTATGACATAATAGGATATGATTAACGAAAAAAATAACTAGTACAGAGAAATATAAAGCGGACGTTGTGTGTTTTATGGGCATGGTGTGTTTCTGTAGTAGACAATGGCTTCAAGGTTGGTCGGCTAATTTCTGTGGACGTAAACACTTTAGTTGGAATTTGAACTGGTGCGACGCGTTGATTGCGACTTTCGAGACACCCCGTGTCCGTCTGTATGAGTAACTCACGTACGACCTATGAAAGTACGTCTGTTTGGCAATTTTTATATATCTTATACGTATTGCTTACAACTGATCATAATAAAGATATCTGGTTTGACAAGACCGGTTATCATACGTTATCACCTGATATCACAGCGTATCACAGTGAAGGTAAACGTGTAAGTCGATTGCAGAATCAGGTGAGACTGAATTATCAGATCACACAATACATAGAAATGTATATATGATTTATAGTCAAAGATTGCATCACTATATGTATTACACCGTCTGGCGAATCAGTTGATAGCAACTTTGTGTCTAGTTTGGTACAGTTCACAACACGCCACCATCAATCGTTCCTTATCAAGCATGTTCTGGTGCAGCAGTTCGCAACGAGTAACCGGCTTCGATGACACAAAGAAACTAAAACTAACATTATTTACCGGAATTGAGAACACTAATCCTGCACAATTCGTAGCACCCCATATAAAAATTAAATATCCACAATGTCATGCCACCCCTTTTGATCCCTCCAAATTGATTGTATACAGCCGTATGCTACCGTTTTACAGTGTTGTAAAACCCAAAATTGGCCTACTCAATAAATGATTGAGACGAAGCAACCGTTGAATTATTTATAAACGCCATGGATAATCCTGTATAATCTAGAACGGTTAAATACTGGGAAATTATCACTTCAAAACACTGCCTTTTATAGTCATGGTTTACCTCTATAACAAAAACACTTCCTTTTGGTGCTTTGTTAGTTTGCTTTAAATAATGGTCTATAAATGAGCCGCGTTCTGGGGAAACTGGGTTAAATGCATATGCGTAAAGTGTCGTCCCAGATTACCCTGTGCTGTCCGCACAGTCTAATCAGGGACGACACTTTCCGCTATTATGGTACTTTTAGTTTAAAGAAAGTCTTAGTCGGAAAGGTCGTCACTGATTAGCCTGTGCTGTAAACTGGGACGACACTTACCGCACATGAATTAAGCCTAGTTTTCCAGATTGAGGCTTAAATGAACACATGTTTCAGTAAGCACTGATTTTTGATGCTGGTAGTTGACTAGAAAGAACGGCTCCATACAAGAACACATTGAACACTAGGCTATTACCTCCTGGTTCTGGTACGCTGTGACTGCGATGAAAGATGTCTGCGGGAACGTGACGGAGACGCTACACGAGTTGTCGCCCTTGTCCGTGATTGTGATGCGAGGTTGGAACTTCTGCATCGAGAGAAGGGATATCTGAAACATACAGTGGGCCTTGTAGTGCTATATTTTCACACGCAAAAATGGTAAAATATATTGTTTTGTCTATAATTTTAGCATGTAAAAAAGAGCGTTTACCTGTCGTATCGATATATTATCTGCGAACTTACTGAGTTTGTAATGCACAGTCATTCAATTGGAAAATGAGGTATATTAACATTATAAATAATATAAATGAGAAACTTGTTTGACATAAAAACAGGCATTAATATTAAAAATAAGTGTAAAACTCCTATTACCATGATTTAAAAAATTGTTATGACAAATCTGATTAAAGTAAATCTAAAATGCATAAAAATGCAAAATTAACCTGCAATCACATGCTATAGAGGTTTGTTATTTCACGAGTGATAATAGAAAATATTATTTTTCTATGATAACGAGTGAAATAACAAACGATCTTACACTGAAATGAACACATGTTCTGTTTCTTTTATGCCCCTTTTTCAAGAAAATAATTAATAATAATTTCCCTTTCGCTGAAAAGTGACCCTCTCTCCCGTGGCGTGCCCCAATACATTGAAATGACGTCATTTTGTTGACGAAGTGACGTCATTTTGTTGACGAAATGACGTCATTTTGTTGACGAAATGCATCATTATTTCAGGGAAATTCTTCAGTTAAACTCTTTTACAATGTAAATAAAAGGTAAAAAAAGCATAAAATTAAAAAAATATGTTGGATTCGGTGGAATATCGATTTTATTTCACTCGTGATTATAGAAAAAATATAAACAAGGATATAAACAAGGGAAAATGAATTCCGACATTTTTTTCTTTTCACCGGTGAAAAGAACAATTTTGTTCTATTCACTGCTGTTATTTAATTGCAGAAATGTCATATTTTATCATTAGATATAAAAGAAACATATTCTCTTTTTTCAAACAGTTTCGCTATCAACTCTTTTGTCTTAAAGGTATCAGAAATATACAAATACCTTTTGCTTTATTTAAGGTTAATAAGGAGCATGATATGAAGAACAGTGTTAACAAATATTAACAAATTACTTTTCCTTCATCTAATAGCTGGGTAAATAAACTCGTCTTTTTTAACGTTAAATAACCGTTCTATGTCCATCCTCCGCATTCTTCAGTAAACGTTCTTATAACATTCACATTATTCATCATCTGTATATGTTAGCCTAGCACATCTTAAATATTATTGTTGCATATTTTGNCTCGTTTGCAATTATATAGTAAAATTAATACATATTGAAATGCAATTTAGAATCATTTAAATTTGTATTTATCAAAGCATTTTATTTCCTGGTCTTTACAGATATATGAACAATATAACGTTAACAATCATCTAATAAATTAAAGTGTTGTTAACGGCTTCATTTTCTGTGCATTTCGTGGCCCGACGCTAATCTTTGTGCATTGAATTTGATTTTATTATAGCATCTGTAGATCCATTCTCCAGCGTTTTGGACAGCATAGAGTCCGATTAACACTCACAATCAACGAATATTTCGTAAAACATTTCGGAAAAAAAAATAACCCATACAAAATCTGTGTTCCGTATAGAAATAGCTAAATATTCCAACGCTTGATGTGGTCTGGTACCATAGATTTAACAAGATACAAAATGCTCTTTTTTATTTTTTGTGGTGCAATATATTCAACACATGTTCATGTACCAAGTTAGTTTTCGTGTGTCGTATGATATCGTTGCGGAAAATTAAAATGGAATATATTGTACCAAATTGTACTATATTGTTACGAAATATTCGTTGATTTTTAGTATTAATGGCTTTAATATAAACTTTTAAACGTGCAGCTTTAATATGTACCCAATTATTACGAATCGGTAATATGTTGTTTGTTTTCATCTCCAGGTCATTTAATATTGATTCCATATACATTTCATTGTTACATAAGATCGACCGAGTTGTAGAATGGGATAATAAAAATGTCTCTTTCACTGAGTAAAATAGTATATGTCTAATAAATTATCAGTGTGCTGAAATAATGAAAACTTCGCAAGCCATTTCTCAATTGAAGCTGGGCATCTTTTTTATATAAGTTCTTTCATTTCTGTAGAAAGTGAATGAAAAACGTATAAATATAAGCTAACAGGCTCATGACTTCTGACCCAAATGTTTGTCTTTCTAAAAGGTATCTTATCCTTCACCTGGCTATTCTAAACTATTCTAAACCGCTATTATACATGTATGTATTGATAATATATTGGTAATGAAATTAGTATATTAATTTGTTAGCTGAACATGAATGTACTGCATACACATTTGTCATGTCATGTTGTTAGTTTGAGCATTACAAAATGCATTCAGTAAAAGTATAAAAAATATCAACGAAAGAAAAATTGCACAAAACGTCAATGACTAAACGTCATGGTCAAACATGATATGTGTCGTGTTCTGAAAAAACTGAGCAAAATGCTTGTGCGTAAAGTGTCATCCCAGATAAGCCTGTGCAGTCCGCACAGGCTAATCCGGGACGACACTTTCCGCCTTAACTGGATTCTCGCTAAGAAGAGACATCATTTAAACGAAAAATTCCATGAAGGCGGAAATTGTCGTCCCTGATTAGCCTGTCCAAACTGCACAGGCTAATCTGGGATGACAATTTACGCACAAGCATTTTACCCAGTTTTCTCAGAATACGCCACATATTTAGTTAGATAAGAAGCTGTCTCAGACAGTATATCCCTTGCCATTGGTGCATTTTTGTCGAAATGGTACAGTAGAAATTGGCGATTATTAGTTTGTAATAAAAGAAAAATCGCAATCCCAATGTCCCCTGGAATCATGTTATTTGAAACATAGGATGATAGCTCCTTAAACAAATAACGCAATCGTGAAATATTGACAACATGCGTTGCAGCACTTTGAGATAATCATTGTAAAAGTTTTAAGACAATCGCATGCAAACTCTACGAGTTGCATACAGAAGCGTTGGTCTATAAATTTAAACAAAGGATAATAACTTCTTAAAGATGATTAAATCGACAAAGGTTGACAATACACACTGTCTTGGAGATAATAATTGTGTACAAGTTTGACGAAAATCGCATGCAACGCATGGGAGTTGCGCACAGACAAGTGTGAGGGACGGAAGCAATCACGCATCCCCGCAAGTACATACGCACGCACGAACAGAATGATGCCTACCATTTCCATATTCATCCGTCTTTGTGCGGGGTATTGTAAAAAATGTATATAGACAATTTAAAAAATCATCGAATTGATGTCTGTTTTCTTTAATATATGTATAACAAATATGTATGTCGCGTACGTCGAACAGCTGGACGGGTGTGGTGAACATACATATGCACGAAAAACGTCGTCTTGGTTTTTCCAATAATTTGGACAATTTAAACATATGGACAATTTGCATGTGCGCTCAAATATATAAATAATTAAAATCTTCAACTATTTGTCTGATTTATTGGTATTTTTTCAAATGCCAATACTGCGGCAAATAATGTTTTGACATTTATATTAAACAAATATCCACTCACCTGTGGTACACGTATCTGTACTTGTGTTTGTCCACAGGCACAAAATCCATGGCGACCCGGTACTTGCTTAACTTCTTCAACCCGGAAACCCGGATTCGAAGCGCGGGAAACATACGTCTGCAAGAATATTTGTTGTTGTTTGTTTTGTGCTGTTTCTAAATTAAAATATGACAGTTTCATACTAAAAATAAAACATTTGATTTTTGTATTAGAAAAACGCGTCTCTTATCGTTACTGTTCCTTTTCGCCCTTGTATTACATTCCTGGTTTTTACAATGGCTTAACAATTTATGTATAATTACCTTCCAGTCTTAGTTATGATCATCTCTGTCCCGAGGGAGCGAAAGGCCTGCCAGAGGTCACCTTGGCATAACTCCACCTTGATGACGTCACCATGGTGATCTGCAACAGAGGTAAGTAGAAGGTTACTATGGTTATAGATCACATGTTAAAGAAGACGACAGAGCTCCAATACGTGTACGATGGCGATGTTTGTAGCTTATTCTTTGAATTTCATTCTTTGAATCATTTGTTTACGATAGCTGGTAGACACATGTTTTTTTGCCACCGATTGGTTATCTGTATTGTTTCAATACCAAATCAACCGTTATTTATTATCACCATAGCAACTCAATTTGTACCTGCACGAGGCATCTTTGCAGACGGAGACTAGTATAGGTATAGTGTTAATAATAAACCTCATTTAGGAAAAATAATTATTCTCTCTTTTAAAAGCCCCTAAATACTTCGTATGTATTGTAAATCATGCCACTCGAGTGTATGTAGTGAACAACGAAACAATAATACAAAGCTTGCAGTATAACTTATATATTTAATTGTGTAATATTCCAGACATTCAAATCCATAATTATATACAATATGCAAACTCTAAATCAGCGCAAAGAAACTTAACTAATTATTTTTTATTTTACGTGATTGGCAATGAAAGCTACAAATTGATAAACCTACAAAACTTTATTACATTCACAGTTTCATAATACAATATATAACGATATACTGTACATAACATATTTACCTGTCATTTGCAAATATATAATATAGATCGCTTGTGAGCACACTGGTACATTTTAAGTTAAATCTACACAGTGATATGCAACAGATGCGAAATATCACCCACTTGATTGTGATGCTTTTAGTTTAAAAATTAAAAGGACTTAACATTTTTTTAATGAAAACATCTTTAAATTATTTTTCGTATATAAAAAACAATTCAAGTCCTAATATTTACTAACTAGCATCAATTACAAATATAAAATATTGGTACATTTATATTGAAATGTTTGGTCTTTTTAACTCATAATCCTCATTTAATCTTTTAGTATATTTACTTATGTAAATTATCGAAATTCTATGC
>VMBQ01009866.1:4790-31380 GCA_007657795.1 Dreissena rostriformis | reverse complement strand
TTAACACATTTAAAAAAAATCAAAAATATTTGACAAAATCGTACAGTCCCGCTTTAATGACGCCGAATGTCGAATAGGATTCCAATATGCAAGACAGACTGTAACGATTGGTTTAATATTTTCCAAATAGCCTATAATTTTCACTTTATCAGAACGCCCTTATCTCATAACGATATAAATTAGATCGAACTAATCAGCAAATTCTTGTATAAATTACCTGACAAATATATCAGATTCAGAAAGCTTGTTGTCAATTTGTTTTCTCTCATAAAACAAGCCATTTTTAATGTAATCAGGAAGTACTTCACATACACTTTGTAACATGCCGACATATGGGTCAAGAAAAGGTTCGCTCTTTAATAACGACATTAAAATATGCGATATATTACTGTTTAACAAAGAAAGCAATATCAACAAATTGCAAATTGACCGTCGAAAGAAATTGGGAAACTTCCTGATGTCTTAGCATCAGCTATTCCTGATTTTCAACAAGCACGTATCTACATTATTAGTTCTATTAAAGGCAATTATTTAAAGCAGGTATTGTGTTACCGTCTAATCGAAGAGTTTTTTTTTACAATTTATGATCTTACAAAACTTAAACAACTCAAACAGGTCTTCTGTTTCTTGGATCCGATGTAGTGGTATTAATATGAGTTTAAGTTGCAGAAATAATATTTTAATAAAAATAATATAAGTAATTAATTATGTCCCATTGGCTCTTGACAAAACATTTACGTTCAAACCCACCATACGAATCCTTATCTGGAAGTATTCATATCGCTATAGTTTATTGGTCAGACCTAAACTATTAAAGAACGATAAACAATCACGCACGCTATAAAGTAACGTAAAACTATATAAGTATTACATGTAAACGTTGTATGTGCAACATACTCTTTCGTACATTTATGTTAAACTATTTTGTTTAAACTAAATATAATGAAGTGTTTTGTATTAATAGTTATGTTGATGTTTCAACAGGTTAATTGCGTCAGTTCACNCATGTACAATGTGAATCTAAATTTAGTTTTAGTGCAGATTCGTTCATACGACACAAAGACACAATTTTGTTTCCTTACAAATACGAGTAAAAGTGTCGGCATCGGCTTTAACCAGCGCTAACTTGTCTTTGCTGCATTTTATGAAATTCGTCTTCAAAGTATAATTTGTATTGCCTATTTTGAGTCATCGTAACATAATCTAATCAATATATTAAAATTGAACACATGTAAAAATCGTACAGTCCCGCTTTAAACAAAACATATTACTGTATGGATGCCAGAGGCGAAAAGTGTCGTGGCCTTAAAATGATTATACTCGCCAAGTGCGGAAGAGATGTGCAAGTTTGTCATTAATTTTGTGTTGTTTATTTAAAATATGAACACTAAGAAAAATAAAGCATACCCTCTGTAATGTCATAATTTCGAAATGTTACACAATGGGATCGTTTTGAAAATCTAACTTAATATGAAAGATTGTTATTCGCACTAAACTTATTTTTCATAATGTAATGTCTTGTTATGTTCCTAAAGTGCTGAAATATAGGGTTTTCCTTAGCATAAACCACCTCTATGTACACAATTCATCATAAGTCACAATTGTTCATACAATAAGAAATGCTGGTAGTTATATATAATTATGAAGTTTTTTTTATCGGATCGAAGTTTGTTTTTTATTCTTAAGTTTTAGAATGTATCAAATAGATTGGTGAATATGAGGAACGATTTAATAGAAATCTCGGTGACTTATGGACACGAAGAAGAAATACTAGCTGTTAAATTAAAATAAAAACTGAGACGAGATATCAAGTAACAATTACTTTAATAATGTACTTGTATTTTTATGGTTTTCCTCGCATGTCAAGCCAAGAGATCAAACTCGATCCGACTTGTGCGGCAGAAAGTCATAAATACTGATTCTGCAAGATACTAGCTCTTGTGTCCGCAAATGATGTCGATGAAACATAATACATTTTAAAACCTGCTTCTTTTGTACTTTTCTGAAGAAGACTCAGATTCTAGTTCGATAAATACGATACAACACCGCCTTTTGAACAGTGAATCCAAAGCATCGGGGGTTAAAATCTTTTGAAGGGATCCCGCTAAGCCCAGAAACATTCACAAAATAAACATAAACAAAATAGCATTGTTATTGAAATTAATATGCAATAGAGAGAATAATAAGTCCATTTAATTACTACCTAGTAAATCAATTGTAAAGATACACCAAAGCAACACAATTGCAACTGTTTTTGGAACGACGCACTTACATAAAAACAAGTATTGAATAATTTAATAAAGGATAATTTAAAACTTAAACGAGACTTACCGTGAAGTCGAAGTTTGATTGTAGTTCTAGGAGACAACGATATGGTGAGGAGATGGAATGAGAAGTAGCCCGGATGAAGGAAGTCAGTCTTTTAAGTTTTTGTCATGATAAACACGAAATGTGAAAATTAGTTATTCACTGTCCATTTTTTGTTGGGGTGGGAGGGAGGCATTTCATCTCCTCACCATATCGTTGTCTCATAGAATTACAATCAAACTTCGACTTCACGGTAAGTCTCGTTTAATTTTGAAATTCTATTCCGACAACGATATGTTCATTCGTCGCTGAAATGAGACTTCAAAGCAACATCATGACAAAAAACAACATTCGCCACTGCAATAAAGTAAAACTGAAACTTACTTCTTCATTCGCAGTATGGACTCTGATACATCTTCTACCAATATTATTTCTTTATCATGATACTTCGAAAAAGTGCTTTTGCTTGACCATCCAGCTTTCTTCATGATGTCGTAAATTGGCGTGTGCCATTTTCTTAGCCTTGGATGTGCTTGCTGCACGAACACTATGAGCTCCAAAAATTTCTGTGTCTATTCCTGACCTTAACATCACTATCTTTATCCATCTAGACACAGTGTCACGTAACACAAATTTGTGTGGTTTAATATGACTTATTAATAGCTTGTGCTCAGATTTACACCTCAAGTCCTTAGTACGTTTCAAATATTCTTTAATTTCAATGTATACCCACAACCTCCTGTCTGGAGGGTAGGATATTAAATGAAAACTTGAACAATCAAAGCCAGGTCTGCATTGCTTCAACAAACCATCAAACTGTAAAACAAACTCTGAGCATTTCTTTTGTAAACCATTAATAATTAACAAATGTAAAGTTTGTGTCCTGGCTGCATTCAGAAGTGCCATCAACATTTTAAGTTTTAATGTCAAGTTCTTCAAACTAAGATGTCTGACAGGTGACAATTTTAGTAAGTACTTCAGTACAGTGTCAACATTCCAAATCCTGTTTAATCTGTTAGATTGTGGACGAAGATTGAAAACTCCCTTCATGAATCTTATTACCAGAGGATGATTCCCTGCTGAGAATTGTCCTTATGTTATACCCAAAGAAGACAGTGCTGCCCTAGCAGTATTAATTGAACTATATGATAATCCCTTTTTGAATTCAATTGTTAAAAATTCAACCACATCATTTTTAGAAACAGAAATGTTATCGATCTTCCTTTCACCACAGAACGAAAAGCATCTTTAAATATAAACATGTACTTGATACTCGCGTTTTGTTGCTGTTCTCCAGCTTGCCATGATGATTCTGGTTGTCTGTTTCGAAAATCCTCTGCTTCTGAAGGAATCCCTGACACTCTGCATGCTATCATCAGAAGTTGATACGCAAAGGGATGTTTTTTGTCTGTTTGCTGAAGACTTAACAGATCCTGTACTCGAGGGAGTATTACCGGATTGTCTACAACTGACAGCATCACTAGTGGCCACCAGGACTGCATTACCCATAGTGGAATGACCATGATGGCCCGACAGCTGTCTGATCGTACTCTCTGAATGCCGTCCGACAAGACAGAAAGGAGGGAAAATATAACCTAAATTAAACATAATCCAGTCCAAACTGAAAGCATCAATAAAACTTGCATCTGGATCAGGCTTCCAAGAACAGAACACTTCTTCTTTCTTGTTAACCCTTGAAGCAAACAAATATACACTAGGAACTCCCCATAAACAACAGATGTTCTTAAACACTGTTTTATTTAATTCCCATTCAAGACGATCATTGAAATGCCGTGAAGGCTCATCAGCAATGTTATGTTTCCCAGGAATGTGACAACAAGTTATCCACACATCATGATCTAAACACTAGTGCCAAATATTTTCGCTTATTTGGTTACAAATCTGAGACTTGACTCCTCCAAAATTATTTACATAACTAACAGCTGTTGTGGAATCAGTCAAAATTTTTACCCATTTACTTGAAATTACCGACTTAAAGGCTTGCAATGCAAAACGAATGGCCAAGAGTTCAAGGGCATGTATGTGGTTAAGGCGCCATGTCTCGGTTAATCTACCACCAATCTTAGTTTGATACATAACAGCACCCCAACCATCATTGCTACTATCAGTGCTTATACAGATTTGGGGATTTCCCCGCCTAATTTTACGAAACTGTTGATGAATGTTTTCTATCCACCACTTAAGTTCTGATTTCATTGAAGTTGTGATCTGCATGTTTGAGTCATAGTTGCCATGATTCTTATGCAACGCAGCAATATTTGATCTTTCTTGTTCTCTGTAATGTAATTTGCCAATTTCTACTGCAGAAAAAGAAGATACAATAAGTCCGATAATCCTTGCAACTTCTCTTATTGTAGCTATGTTACTGTTTAACAGCTTTTCACATTCATGTTTAATGTTATTTTTCTTTCCTTCGGGAAGATAAACAACCACGTTTTTTGAATCAATAACGACCCCAAGAAATAGTATTGTCTGCGTAGGAATCAAAACACTTTTTTCATAATTGATCATGAACCCCAAATTTGTCATCGGCTCGATAGTAGCACTGACAGAGATTTTTTAATCAGAATAACTTTCTGCACCCAGCAAACTGTCATCAATGAACCCCGAGATCACATGACCTGCTTGATGCAATTTTGCATAGACTGGTTTCATCAATTTGCTGTAAGTTCTAGGCACCGGCCCAACCCCGAAAGGCATAGTCAATTGTTGATATATTTGTCCACTCCATAAGAAACGAAAATATATGTGTTGTTCCTCAGCAAGAGGAATGGAGTAATATGCTTGAACAATATCTACTGACTCAAAATACATGCCTTTTGAAACTAAATTCAAAGCAATTTCAAAATGATCAATCTTGAAATGATGGTATGGTATATGTTCATTCAGATTTTTCAGATTTAGTATCATTCTAAATTCTCCATTCTTTTTCGACCGTAAGAATATAGGCGACATATATTGCTGTGTGTGATATGTAACAGGAATAATCACTTTCTCATCAAGAATTTTTGTACCACTGCATCAATAACATTAGATTCAGACTGATTACATTCTCGTTGAGAAAAAGACGTTTGTACAGGTGGTTTGTCATTCAAAAATTCGAAATGACAATGCTTTACAATATCTAGAATGTTATCATCTTTAGTGATTTGTTCCCATTGAGAGGAAAAATATTTCAATCGACCCCCTTCAAACTTTTCGTTAGAAACCAAAGGAAATTGTGAAACCGAACTTACTTGTTCTACTGTCTGTACGCTCCTCTGGGTCGGCCACTCAAGTTTTTTGTCTCGCCACTAGACCCAACAGAATAGCCATAACCATGGGCAACTCTGGAGCGAAAACCACGTCCCCGGAAAGGTCGACCCCGAAATGGAGCACGGCCTCTACCAAAACCTCTCGAACTGTTGTGCTGGATCCAATATCCCATTCTAGCACAATCTTTCAACTCTTTTGCCGTTTAAGAAACGTCATCGCCGAACAATTCGGACGTGAATGACACGCTAGGATTGCACAAGTGACTGTATTCACGTTTTAATTCCGGTTTAATAACCTCTCGTCTTATCCTACACTTTGTCTATTACAATGTCCGAAAAGAGACAAAGAATCATTACACTGATCAACCACCGAACTGATATCTATTCCTTTTTCCTTGGCCTCGTTTTCAACTTGCGCCAGTTTGTTTACAGCTTTAGCTATCATAATGGAGCCTTTAATCAAAGAATTCTGTGCATTTTGCATTCTTTTATCTGCAAATTTCACATTTTGAGAGCACAAATCCCTTATGATTCTGTTGCATTTGACAGTAACTAGAGCCTGACTGTCCTGCATTTGTCTAATCTTTCACCAGCAACTCAAACTGTGTCTCGTCCATTCCTTTACGAAACAAATCGTTCGCATTAACAGTTTAAGTGGCATCAATCGCGACATCTGTAATTTCTTTGCCTTTGAAACGTTTAGCCATTCCAGCAAAACGACTGGAACTTTTATCAATTTTATGCTTATTTATTTGCCCCAGATGGCAATGCATCTTCACTGTCCTTTAAGCTAACAATCTCACCCTCTTCCGCATTTTCGAGATCCTGATAGTAACCATAGTCATCGACATACTCGTCTTGATATGCCGTGTATTTCTTAACCGTTTTGACACGAGAAATGAGACTGTCAACTTTCCCGTCATACTCATTTTGCTTAGCTTGTATGTCTTGAAGACATTGCAAAATCAACGAGTCGGTACTAGCCGAACTCGCCGCGGGTGTGGATTGAGTTGTGCTGTCCTTTTTTTGCGGGCGCCTTCCCTTTCGAAGGGTTTAATTTAGTATTGCCTTTCAAGGCATCGTTGTTATTTTCGTCCGCCATTGTTACCCGCACCGATCGACCAAAATCACAATTTGCGTCAAAGTACGCAAAATGCAGAATCAAGAGGCAATAAATGTACACTCCTGATCTAAAAACTCTCGATAGCCACATAGGACACCTCAAACAAATATATAATACGCTTGAAATCGTTAACAATCTGACCACGAAACACACAACGCTTGTAACATCCGCCATAAAACATGTGCTACTGACTTAGTACATCCGGGCTACTTCTCATTTCAGCGACGAATAAACATATCGTTGTCGGAATAGAATTTTGGTGCAATCGTTAACAATTTGCGTTTCTTATTGTTAAAGGAGTGTGTTTTACCCAAATGATAAAATCGACGATGTAGTTATTTTCTTCAAACTGTGCGGTTTAAGCTGACTTTGGTTATAAATGCAATTTACTGTTTTTCTTTGTATGAAAGTTGTCACATCTTTACTTTTCAGGTAATGTTAAAAAACGTGCATGTTGACAACGCATTCAGCACTTTATTAAAAGCAATTATCTTACCTAATTTTAATAATACAACTATCCTGTTTCAAATGCAATTGAAGAGAACGCAACGTATAAATGGAGGAAAAACTCCAGAAACATCAGCAACAATTTATAACCTCAGCAAGTACCACATAAAAGCATTCTATTTCCGTCACGCAATCAGCCTCAGAGTTATTTGTCTTAACATACAGTTTTATTGTGAGACATAATAATTAAGTGAATATAAGAATTATACAACTCTCGAGACCTCAACGGCAAAAAACGTGTTGGACATGTTTAGTTTTATTCTGAAGTAAACATCTTTAACCTCTCATTCGTCTCGTTATATTTTGCAACTTGATATTAAAACAGTGTTAACGAAATCGACTTGTTATGCACATAACGTAACGATAACCTCTAAACAGTTTGCATTTGACAGTTACAAGCGCAGCAATAATAATACATTTAATGTCACTAAAGGTCAATAAAAGATTTAAATATTCCAGCCCAACCGTATGGGTGTAATTTGCCGAGATAAATTTTATGTCTTTCTTTCACTATATTAATTTAACTTAATCATACACATAGATTAGGATGCGTTACTTACGCACATATCACATATAATATTGGAGAACCACCAACCAAATACACTTGCATCCGGGAACGGACGTTGGACTTGGGTCGCCTAGGTGAGACGCGCGAGTACCAACCACTGCGTTAACGGAAAGCAAATTTAAAATCACTGTCGTTTAATTTTCGAGCGCGTAACGCTTGATAATTCCGACATGTTTCTGGTCCATGCTGGATCATGCTTTGACCATGATGACCGTCCTAGCTGCCTATTTTGAATAACAGCACTTTATCTGAAACGCAATATTGATATATCCTATTTAATTAATATGCTATTGTGTATGTATGCTTTATTCATGCGTTCAGATGAAAATATTTGAAATTCGTGTTGTTTTTCATGTAACTAAGTTGTTTGCCAATCGAAGGGTCGGAAAAGGGGCAAAGAATCAACAAGTTTATCGCAAAAACGGTTTTATGTTCTTTTATTTGTTTTGTTTTACTGGTATAAACGGTTACATTACATTAAATCATTATTTAATCTCTAGAAAGTAGAGCCTATTTATAAAGAGGTCTTTTGTCTTCTTAAATAAAATCCATTTAATAATCTGAAGCATATCTTATGTGGTAACTTCTCATGCCCTTTATGTGTCTGCTATACATTGATGCGTCGGATTGGAGGCTTACTAAACAGATAAACTTTTGGTTATGTTTTGTCTTTTGCATGGGGATTTTATCGAAATATGGCTTTTGAAATACTGTTGTCTAATATGTCTGCATTTAGTGGAGATTACTTTCTTAGCAGTAGCAATATGGTTTATTGAAAGAGGACACATTCCACTTTTAAATGATACCCAGTTTGAAAAGTTTGATAAATAATTAAAACAGGAAAAATTGCGTTAAAAAGTTTATAATGGGCTCTTGGGAAGTTGAATTAGTTTCATGGAACATAAATGTTATGAAATGACAACTCATCGAAACTACTGTGCCTTGTTTCGTGGCATAAAGCACATACATAATCAAGTCCGAACGAGCGGTGGCTTTAAAGGTTAGTGCACCTCTTGTTTCATGTAATCTTGAATGAAGTGACATTTTTTCCGACTCTACATGTTTCTTGTTGACTACTGTAGTCAACGGGACAGTTTTACCCTTGTTGGGACTCTAGAACACCCTTTTGAATGCATTAATGCACACGTTATCTTGACGATTTGATGGCGGCACAGCGACTTACTTAATCGCTGTTAGAAAAGGTCAACCGTTATACATATACTGTTGTTGTATTTAATGTGCACAAGTTATTAGAATAATGAGCTTAAGTGCACAGAAAACCTTTCTATTTTCACGGATGATACAAAAGAGAGTTTTTATGCAGGCTGATGCTTGTCCAACTCGGCCAAGACAGAAATGACCGCTTTTAACGCCAGGCTCAAGTGTGCCCCAAAACTTGAAAGTCTTATAAGAAATTAAAATTGTAGGGCTTGTGAGTTATAATCTTTTGACTGTCATGTGAACGAGCCCTGTTCTTGTGTAAAATGACATTTAACTGCTACTTTTATACAAAATATATGCCCACAAAGGCAGAACAAAAGGTGTCTTTGAGAGATCTTAACAACCTGTTTCATAGCATAAATAATAACACAGGGGATTAATTTCACTAGTTTTACCATAAATATTTATAACAGGCTCAATGTTCTTTCTGGAAATAGATGACCTTTATACAAAAGAGGTATTTAAAATTAAACACGCAGTATATCACGAAACTGCGTACTTGTAAATTATTTAGATCAAATTAAGGACCGGACTTAAATATAACACCATGTTTTTATTTTAAAACTTGTCCGTTCAAGATGTTAGATACTATGATTATCAATATGATTCATATACCAATTATTGTCAAAACTACTTTTTTTTTTCTTTTACTGAATTGGTTCCAATAAGTTTCATATAATCAGGATACACCGAGAATTTCAAATTACGGAAACAAATAAATGTTTTGACTGCTGTTGTTAATTTATATATATAAACCTGTTTGTACATTAACAGCATGCGTGTTGTTTTGTTCCATTATTATAAGAGATATGACTTAACTTACAAATAGCACAATTTGTAAAGATCTTTATGTATCTGCTATTAAATCTAAGTATCCCCAAGCGATTACACCTATTATACAGTTGGCGGACCGGCAAATATGGTCAGGTCATTTCACTCGAATTATTTTCAAGAACTAATCAATCTTCCGTTTAAATCTTTTCTTGTTTCCACGTTTTTAATTAAAATGTACTTAAACAAAGCGCATTATCCTGGAGCATCAATCTGTTTTATTGCTGTTCATGTTGTTCTTTTTTAACATTGCACTTAAATCATTTAGTTTAGTTATCAAATTAACAAACACTACATCTGCATATTCATCTTTCTAATTAAGACATATTAATTGCGAGAGGCGATGAGATCGGTTCAAATGAATTGAATCACACGATGCTATAACGGCCTTTGGCTAATAATACAAAAGCAAATGTCAAACAATGAATATTGATTTGCTTAAGAATAACAACTTTTGTCCATGCAAAAACTGATTTATTGTTAATCTCCACTAACAAATATACACCCCTTTTGAATGCGATGCAAAAGGCGCACACATTCTACACACAGTTAATCATTGACTTGTCCGCTAAATCATTAAAACAAGCGTAAAGGTCAAGATCGTTCTTTGAATCCAGTGATATGAAGTCGTGAAGACGCAGAAGGACGTAAAGCATTGACTCACACCCACAAACAGAATCATTGAATCTTTCTCTCTCTATCTTAAAAGAGCAGAGAAATACATCTTTTAAAATTCAGCTAACGGCGAACACAAAAAAAACGTCTAAACGAGATATAATTTATAAGGAATCCCTATTAGAGGACATTACGTTTAATTACACCGATAGTAGTATTATTGTTATTACACTGTAGAACACTAAGTAATGAACAGCATGACTAAAATGTCAAGACATGCGATGGACTGTTATAAAGAGAATATATGGTTGGCGACCTTTGATGAAGAGTGTGATATGGCGTAGGAAAAGACGAGGCGTGCTATGCCTTTTCACACTCCATATAGGACAAGTCCGATATCACATGATGTCAAAAGTCACCAACAATATATTCTATTAATTATCCCATTCAAAAATATGTTACGGTCTAGACCCTAAACATGTAAAATAAAAAGGACTGCAAATATTAAGCGATTTACAGTACTGCACAATACTAAAATTATCTTTTGATAAATAATTGCAGCGAGAAAGTGCTACTAACCGTCAGATTAAACATCACAATCATAAAATTACATAATTTGATCTATTGACACACGCATATAGCAGACCACAATCTATGAGAACGGTTGGGTTTAAAGTATGAAATGTAAACACTGATCAAAAACACAAAATATACAATCCTACGGATTCTAAAGTATCACAATCCGTATAATTCTTAAAAAGTGAGTCTTTGGACATTTTTGTTTACATTATGAAATGATGAATTTAATATTAAAATAATGACGATTACTCTTTAGAAAGTTGGGATGGTAAACTGGGTGGGGAAATAAACATTCAATAGTTGTATTTAGATTTGTTGTCGCGTTTGTGTTGTGGGTGTGTATTGGATGTTAGTGGACGAATAGGGGCGTTTGTCATGGCACTTACTTTGGCCACATGTTGTCTTGGAAAATTAAAATGTAAAATATATTGCTGTTTTGCTGGAGCTTTTTTAATTAGAGCTTGTACATCTCTTCCCACTGTTGCTTAGAATCTCTAACGGATAATTACTCCAAACTGAATTAACTCAAGAACAACTTTATATGAGTTCAATTATTTCGACTGAAACCGGGACCCTTTTGTGATTTTTTATGATGCGGTTCCCATTTATATCGAAAAGTGCGTATTTTTTTAAAACAATTGTTACATTCATGTCATTTACTAAAACAAATATATTCATAAACATTAACAGCTCACTCGAGACATGTTTTTGCTTTAACAATTTCATGTCAAGTATATGGACGAGAACACACACAAAACAAACGGAAACTACTAGCAAACTACCATGGCAGAACAATGAACGAGATTAAAAAAACCAAAAAACAGTAACAAAGGGTACACAACAGCAAAAATACGAGAAAATCATGGACGTCGTCATCTTAATTTCCCTGTGATCGTCATGTTAAGATCCACCATGTGATAGCGCCCGAAAAAAATAATGAAGAAGGCGGATTAATACGATGATTGTCTTCTTTGTTAATGCCTTTACAGTTTCAGTAAGATCCCTTTTATTTGTTCCTTCAGTAAGGTACATTAAAAAATAAAATGAAACCATTGTTAGTTAAGACAAATTCTCAACGGGTTCAAACCAGTATTGAATTCATCTTGCCTAAAAAGATACTCGTGTTCTGCAACATTTGCGATGTTCGTTCCTGCGTGATACATGTACAGTGCGGTAAGCACGCACTTCAAGTACATGACAAATGTGTTTTGCGATTTTTTTGTTCAATTTCAAATAAGGTACGTTGGTATATATACACGCAAACAATGGACTGCTTAAACGAACTAAGCTGCGTTGTCTCTTTTTTGGATGTATTGAAAGTTGCCATTAGCTGTCTAGACGTGTTCTCAATAATGAGATAGTGTGGACGACATACTATACTGCCGTCATAGCCCATTTAAGCTGTCAAATAATACAACAAGGGAAGAAATTAAGTGTTGATGTTTTTTTCCGTTTGCAATGACAAATGTACACATATTATAGGATAAGTATAACCATGGATGATATCCTGACATGAAATCTAGAATATAGGTAAACTTTGTATATTAATATTCAGAATATCAACAACGGATATAAGTATGCCTTGGGTTTATGCACATATAAAAAAGCGAGCATAATATTATTTTTTTTTCAAAATACCATGCAAGTTAAATGAATCAAATACTAGAATAAAAATTCAGATTAAGTTAAAGCGGGACTGTACGATTTTTATATGTGTTAAAGTTTAATATATTGATAAAATTATTTTACGATGACACAAAATAGGCAATAAAAATTATACATGGAAGACGAATTTCATAAATTTCAGCAAAGACAAGTTAGCGCTGGTTAAAGCCGATGCCGACACTTTTACTCGTATTTGTTAGGAAATAAAATTGTGTCTTTGTGTCGTATAAACGAATCTGCACTAAAACTAAATTTAGATTCACATTGTACATGCATTATATATATGTGCTTGCTTATTTGGCTGGAAGCCATTTTCAATTTCAGATTTAAATATCTGGCTTATTTCGCATTTTTCGACACATGTCCTTCTTAACTTTTATTTTAATTTATATTGAAATATATGTATATTAATTTTTAACACATTTTATAAAAATTCATAAATATTTGACAAAATCGTACAGTCCCGCTTTAAGTAGTACCAGAAAATAAACGAAATTCATTTGCAAATAATATTATGCTGCGCAGCAGAAAACTGTTTTATGTACACAAGACGTGTACACTGTTGGGAAATCGTCATAAGTATGTGCAGATCCGTTGATAGGACACATAGACACAATGTTTGTTCTACAACAAATACTAGTAAACGTGTTGGTATCGGTTTTGACTTGCTCGCTTTTTTATTTCACTAAAGCAAACACGATTTGATTAATGGCACCATATAAAGATAGATAATTAATTGTTTTAAATATTATTCGGTCATATACATACGTTGCTTTATGCTTGCAATAATAAAATGTTGACATTGAAATCGTATATAATCGCTTTTAATGACACCGGTATTGTTTGGTTGTTGAACTGTCGAGAACTGTTAAAAGTTTGAAATCGACCAAGACGCCAATTTATAAACAACATAAAATAATATATTGTATTAAAGATATGAAGATTGTTTAAAACAAAAGGGCTTTGAATTATTGGAATTCAAGTTATTAATACATGAGACTATGTTTTTGAGTTTTGGACCGACGATTGTGTCAAAAGCTTAATTTATACTTCTTACCATATATGGACCTATACGTTTCCAAAAGACTTTATAGAACTCTGCAATACAACCGTCTGAACATGGAATCTTATCGTTGTTCATATTTTAAGCAATTAATAACAATTTCCTTTTCCTAACACTTATCTCTTAAGCCGTGTTATTTTCATGTATTTTTCAAAAGAACNAGAAATGTACATCTATTTTCAAATGACAACCAGCCCAGTTTATTGAAAATTGGAATTGAAGGAGAAGATGAAGTGTGTTCTTTAAAATATTCCATACATTGTATTTTCTATGGAAACAATCAAATCGTTATGTTTTTATTCTTTATTGAAGTAAACTGGTATTGGTTCCTTTACCCTCGAAAAATAGGCTATGTTTTCCAATTTTCGTTTTTTAGACGTACGCACAATTTTCGACATCGATCCCCTCAATGAATGGCTATATATGTGAGCCTGAACCTTGCATTTACACTTCAATTTACGTTTAGTAGGCGTGTTGTTTATGACGTCAATCATACCCTCTTGTTTTAACAAACGATACTAAATCATTTATTTGGAAATTCTAACGGCCTTCCTGCGATTCACGTTTATCGTAGGTATTTAGTAAAACAATAACACAAACTTCGTTAAATGTATATTGCGACATTTACTATAAATAAGTGAAAATTAATATATTTCAAAATATGTATCAATGTATTGCAAAACAAGTAAAACGACGCACCAACTGCGACAAGACACGTGACGGAATATGTTACAGATCATGTATTAAATGTCTTTATGGGCTAGACTAACGTTCTTTCATAAAGATCTGACTCAATAAACACCTATGCAACCTTAAATCCTAAAAAAATGTCGCTTCTTAAAAACCTCTCCTTGACTTTACCTTACTGTGTAATACGCATTTTATAAGTTGCAAACGGTTTACCGATTTGTGCAATTTCAAAATGTTAAAGTAATTTCATAATAATGCGACGTCACACTGTTGTGCCTTTTGTTGTTCTCTTGCAAACTACGTGCGTTTTGGCGTTTGTAATTAATTGTAAAAAAAAACGACATAACAAGCAAGAAGGTGTATTGACGTGAATGCCGCTAAAATACAGGGACGTGTACACACCTTATCCGTTTTGTTTATGCAATTAATGGTAAAATAAAAACATGTAATTACAAGAAAGAATGGGGAAAAACCTTCTTGGCTACATAGATTCACGCAATTATAGAAGTATGCTTTATTCAGACATGCAATGACATCTTGCACCGAAACAAATAATAATTTAAATCGGCTCTGTGTCGTATTTATCTTTATAAGACCGAACCTTTCGTGACTCATATTCAAAAAGGATATGTGAAGTACCCCGGATATCACTGAACATTATTATGTATGGTGAATGGAAACAAATATACATCAAGCTTCGTGAAATTGATATAGTTGTCTTGCAAGGTTGACTATACTTCGCGTATTATTTCTGTACTGTAACCTGCACTGTGCGGTCACCATGGATTTGAGATTATAATAATAACGTTGTTAAAACATGCTCAGATACTTGTACTGACGATGTGAATATTTTACAGGGAAATCCGAACATGTATTGCATGTACAATCTGTTATGTGGCAAAATATTTTGTACCAATCTTCATGTTCTGTGTTACATCAAAAATAATTTATAGTTGTGGTACGATGCACGGGCGTATAAAATTACTAGTTACATTTTTGATACATGAGATATTTATCAGATTTCTCCTTACCAACAAACGCTATTGATAACGACAGGGTCGTGTTGACGAGTTTTCATTGATGTGCACGGATTCTACTGCAGTCCTACTGTTACCATCGATCGAACACATTAGATTAAATATAGCTTTAATTTCTTTTTTCGCCACTATATAAATGAACCTCGATCTGTGAAAATGGGGTTAAATGCATGTGCATAAAGTGTCGTTCCAGATTAGCATGTGCAGTCTAATCAGGGACGACACTTTCCGCCTTAACTGGATTTTCTTCAAGAACAGTCTTCCTTTAAACTTAAAATACAATAAAAGCAGTAAGAGTCCTCCCTGATAAGCCTGTGTAGACTGCACAGGCTAATCTGGGACGACACTTTACGCACATGCATTAAACCCTCTTTTCACAGAGCGAGGCTCAAATATATTCCTGACGAATTGGTATAAACATTGTGCTTTTGCATCCTTATTTATGAATATGCAACCGATATGTTTTTTTTTTCCCCAAAAACATAGTTAAGCGTTTCCATGCTTTTTCTAATCGGTTTTCACTTTTGATTGATTTGCTTGATAAGTTTCATGTCAGTCCATGATATACATTTATCATAACTTAACAAGGCTGCGCCTGTGGGACCGCCTTGTTAAGATTGCAGACGATAGGTTAAAAAAGAAGGTATTTAATTGGGACTTCTCTCACAATTCGGGCTGGAACTCCGACATTAAGCACATCTTTGACTCACTGAACCTCCAGCACTTATTTGCATCCAGGTCGATGGACAACATCTCACTTGATACTCTACTCAGTCGGGCCACCGAACACTACAAGAAAAACGACATCAACAAATGGACGCAGGACCTCGAAACCCAGCCGAAACTTAGAACCTATCGACAAATAAAACATCAGTATGTGTGCGAAAATTACGTGACAATGTGCCTTCCAAAACACCTCATGTCGTTTATTGCGCAGATCAGAACTGGAACATTGCAACTACGCATTGAAACCGGTAGATTCCGAAACCTGAAGACCGAGGAGAGGTTGTGTTTACTGTGCAAAGAACCAAATAAAATCGAATCAGAGTACCACTTCTTATTTGAATGTTCCTGTTATACAACCCTTAGACTTTTGTTTTATACCTCGATCATAACGATAATACCAGACCTGTTTCGGATGGACTATTGTGACAGACTCAAATGCCTAATGACGGATAAACGAGTGATAAACAAATTTGCTTTATTTATAAAAGATTGCTACTTGAAACGAGAAAGTATACTATGTGTGACGATATGACTTTATTATGGTTATTATACAAAATTGGACATGACATTCATTAATGCTATATCCTATATCATATCAGTGATTATTTTACTATATACTATTTAACAGCCATAAGACCGCTACACTTATCCATGTTTGATTAGTGACTCGTAAGCCATTTGCATGGGTGGGTAGTACTGCAAACATCGAAATATTTCATGATTCAATATACTGAACATTTCATTATTTTATTTCGATTTGAAATTGTATATAAAAGTTATCATATGTATGTACTATGTGTCACTTAAATAAAATATGAAACTACTACTACATTCAATTGAGCCACGCTATGGGAAACCAGGGTTTAATGCATGTGCTTAAAATACGTGTCGTCCCAGATTAGCCTGTGTAGTCCGTACAGGATAATTAGCGACGATGCTTTCCGCCTAGAATTGACTTTTATTTAAAAGAGACTTCCTTAAAGTCCCGTTAACACTCAAAATCAACGAATCTTTCGTAAAATATTTCGTAAAATAAAGTTAACCCATAAACAATCAGTGTTCCTTATAGCAATAGCCAAAACTTCAACGCTAGATGTAGTCTGGTAACATAGATTAAACAAGATACAAAATGCTCTTTTTTGTGGTACAATATATTCTATTTTAATTTCCCGCAACGATATCTATTCATACGATACACGAACACTAAATTGGTACATGAACATGTGTTGAATTTATTGTACCACAAGAAAAAAAACGAAAGATTCCATAAAAGCGGAAAGTGTCGCTCCGGAATAGCTTCTGCAGACGGCACAGGCTTATCTAGAACGAGGCTTATCTAGAACGACACTTAACGCACATTCATTAAGCCCGGTTTTCCTAGAGCGTGGCTTATATACACATTTTAACGGTAATTTGTACATATACAACTTGTTTTTCATTTATTGAAGACGTATACAGGCATAGTGGATTATGATTTAATATGGACGCAACGTTGCAACAAACAATGGGCTGCTTCTCATAAGTACAGTGTCGTTTTATCGGCGTTAATTGTCTTTTTCTCGAAAACAACATTATGCGTTCAGAAATAGTGAAATGTTTTTTAAGTGAAATGTGCAGTTTTTCAGAAAAAAATGTAAACGTCTAAACGTGTTTTAAGTAACATTAATACTCAAAAATAAACGAAAATTTCGTAAAGTATTTCGTAAAATAAAGTTACCCAATAAAAAATAAATGTTCCTTAAAGCAAAAGCCAAAATTTTAAAACGAGATGTTTTCTGGTAGCATGGATGTTTGTAGATATAAAATGCTTGATTTTAATTTTTCGCGTCACAATTAATTCTATTTTAATGTCCCGCGACTATATCTATTCATACGACACAAGAACACTAAAATGGTACCATATTTAGTGTTCGTGTATTTTATCATGTGTTTTATTAAATGCATTCAATTTCACACAACAAACTGATTTGTGTTATAAGACTTATATGTTATCAATTGCTTAAATTAAAAAACCTGACCAAAATCGTGGAAATTACATGTTGTTTGTGTTATTTGTGAAAACACGATATTTTCTAGGTTTTTGGGCGGCCATCTTAGATTAAGACCCCATTGGAACAAAAGTTTTCATGGGAACACATGTTTTTTTATACCCAAGACATTGTAGAACATGAGCAACATATTCAATTAAAACCTTTCAATCATGCACCTTGAGCCCACTGATCTACGAGTCTTTAATGTGAGAGATTTTCGTACCCTTTGTTGATAAATGATCTTTTTTCTTTATTTTTACTATTATCAGTAAGAACAATGTATTTTATGTTTAAAAACAATAATCATGCACTTATTAGTATCAAATAAGACCCACATACATAAAAGTTACAACTTAAAAAAGGCTAGTATATCTCAAAATATACCAGCATGTACATTAGGCAGTTTTTCTTCATA
This sequence comes from Dreissena rostriformis, assembly GCA_007657795.1. Lineage (NCBI taxonomy): Eukaryota > Metazoa > Mollusca > Bivalvia > Myida > Dreissenidae > Dreissena > Dreissena rostriformis. The sequence goes on along the minus strand of VMBQ01009866.1, from coordinate 12,728 downwards.
TTTGTCATTTACCCCACCCACTTTTCTTGTCTTATATATCGCAATTATTTGTAATATTCACATGAAATACTATATTATTATATTCCTTAGTCCCATTGGTGTGCATAAATGTAGTAAGGATGATATTTGTATCTAAACTGCTTTTCAGGTACAAATTGAAACTTGTCATAAGCAAAAAAAAACAAGTTTTTTGTACCTTTTTCCATATATATATAGTCATATTTTTTATTAAATGTATAATATTTCACCAAAAAATGAATTTGTTTAATAAGAATAATATGTTCTAAATTGCTTAAATTAATAAGCTGACCAAAATCGATGAAAATACATGTTGTTTGTGTCATTTGCGAAAAAAAGGTATTTTCAAGTTTTTGCGTCGGCCATCTTGGCGGCCATTTTGGATTTAGACCCAATGGGAACACTTTTTTTCTTGGGAACAAAATTTTTCTTTTACCAAAAACAATAAAGAATAGCATCAGCATATTTACAAAAAAAAAAAAAACCTTCCAATCATGCACCGTCGACCTCCGTTCCTACTAGACTATAGTGTTCATGTGTCGTATGAATAGACATCAGTGCGGGGTTATAAAATGGAATTAATTGTGTACACAAAAATTAAAAACTAGCATTTTATATCAACAAACATCCATGTTACCAGAAAACATCTAATTTTGAAATTTTGGCTTTTGCTATAAGGAACATTGATTTTGTATTGGGTAACTTTATTTTACGAAATACTAAACGAAATTTCCGTTGATTCTTGAGTATTAATGTTACTTTAAGTACAAAGCCCTATACATGTTAAAGTTCAAGTGTTAAGTACTGGTATGATTTTCGTTCGAGTCTGTGTCACTGCGCCAATCAAATTGATGTAGATGTCATTTTATGATAAATTTATATATGTATTTATTCGTAAATATTAAAAAAATGAAATTTACAATTATTCAAGTGAGCAGATGATTCCAACTAACCGTCAAGGGTTAAAAAGGTATCCGTTATACGATTCTCACTATTTTATTATTTTATATTTTTATACTGTTGTTACCCCTTTTCCAGAAGTTGTGATACGGGACTTAAATCAACTCTTAAGCAAGATATTATTTATATTGTTATGTAAAAGCTATTGTAAAATGTATAAAATTAGCTAAAATTTGCATATATCGCTTGTAAACTCTGTATGGTGTAGAGTAAGATGCCCTCGACCCACACACACCTATGGACGAGGAAAATAAATATATTGAACGGAAAAAGAAGAAAAAAAGAAGATTTGTCTGTATATATCCGCTTTGCTCTACTATCGATTTTCCGTAGAGGTCCCGTAGTCTCATTTGCGCGATGAATCTTTAAAGCTGAACAATATTCACAAGATAAAAAAATTACATGCACACAATGAATGCAATTGGTTTGTATGTCGAACTTATATATCAAATATTGAATACAGTTAAAGTGATATTAGACGCATTTAACAGTTTATAGGTGTCTATCGCAACTGTTGTTTATTTTTGGTGTTTTAAATTCATATACACTTATATTTGTTAATGCAGAATCAACATACTAAAACAACATCCCGGAAAGAGAAAAATAATGCATTTGAACATCAACAGTACTTTCGTTTTGACAACTCAAAAAAGAAATGATTTGATGTACGATGTTAATCTAAATTTAGTTTAAGTGCAGATTCGTTCATACGACACAAAGACACAATTTTGTTTTACGGATCATTTTAATTTCCGGCAACGATATTGATTATACGACACTCGAACACTTACTCCGATCTTAATACAATAAAGCTTAGAGGACTGGGTTAGTCACGTAAAATATCGAATATTTTTTATTTATTAAAGCGGGACTGTACGATTTTGTCAAATATTTATGAATTTTTATAAAATGTATTAAAAATTAGTATACATATATTTCAATATAAATTAAAATAAAAGTTAAGAAGAACATGTGTCGAAAAATGCGAAATAAGCCAGATATTTAAATCTAAAATTGAAATTGGCTTCCAGCCGAATTCGCCAGCATATATATAATACATGTACAATGTGAATCTAAATTTAGTTTTAGTGCAGATTCGTTCATACGACACAAAGACACAATTTTGTTTCCTTACAAATACGAGTAAAAGTGTCGGCATCGGCTTTAACCAGCGCTAACTTGTCTTTGCTGCATTTTATGAAATTCGTCTTCAAAGTATAATTTTTATTGCCTATTTTGAGTCATCGTAACATAATTTAATCAATATAGAAAAAAATTAACACATGTAAAAATCGTACAGTCCCGCTTTAACAACTGGTAACAAGATGAGTTGCAGATAATTGGTCAGTTACCACATTTTAACTAACTCTTGAAACCTGTTAATTCTTTTCAGCTCAATTCAACAGTGAAAAATGCGTCTAATATCACTTTAAGAAGTAAAACAAAATAACATAGTTGAAAATGTCACACTTTTTTCTAACATAATTATAATATCTTTACACGCAACACGTCCTCTAAACATGTTTCGCATGGTATTTTTAATATTGCCATTTATTATCTAAGGATAAAGTTATTTCTGAATTGTTTGATGAATGACGATGTTAAAGTCCGAAAATGCTGCCATTACTGTAACATTAGGAGTTATGTCTTGCATGCAACACGCCAACTCCAAATGCACGCTGATCATACGTGTAAAGTTATTTCATAATAATTGCCTGATGAAGGATGGAAGTACAGCCTTACAAAAACAACATCAATAAATTGCATTATTTGAACGCTTACATCCAAGTATGACATCGAGTCATAGATATGATATGAGCCGTACATGCGACACTCAGTTTCCACCTGATAAACAGTTGGTGATTTAATTATAGATTTTATTATGAATCATCATGGTACAGTCCGTCTAAACTGCATTTGGTAAACACCACCACCACTTCTACTATTCAACTTCTTCAAGTACTACTACTGCTGCTGCTCATATTATTACTACTACTACTTACTAGCTGCTACTACTGCTTATTAATAGTGCTACTGCGCACATTAATGTCAGACCAATACATCAGATCCAAGAGACAGGTGACCTGATAAGCTTTTTTAAGTTGTGTTAGATAATTAATTTTAGGAGAACTCTTCGATCAGGCAATTAATTATACTTGCTAATATAAAAATACTTTAACACATTTAAGATTAATGCTACCAGCTGGTTAGATATGTGGAAATTACCCGATTTTCGTTCACTGAGACAGAAGTCTATCTATTTATATTGATTTCGTTAACAAATCAAACTCTATTGACTATTTACCGAGTTTTTATTATGACCAGACCTTTATTGACCCATTTTCAGAAAGTGTGTGTGCAGTTTCCCCGATAACAATGGCAATTGTTATCTTTCGTGAATGAACCATATAAACATCCAGCTTCCTTAATGTTTTGATATACTTGTAGTTGTCTTGTAAGGTTTATTTTACTTCGCTTAATATTTCCTTATGATTAAATGCACCGTGCAATCACTATGGATTTGAGATTATAATAATTTCGTTGTTAAAACATTCTCAAATACTTGAACTGACGCTGTGAATATTTAACAGGGAAATCCGAATCTGTTATGTGGCAAAATATTTTGTTTGGACCAACTGCATGTTTTGTGTTGCATCTATTAATGTTAAATGAATTTATGAAAATCTTTTTTAGTATAAATATATATNAAAATTTAACACATGTAAAAATCGTACAGTCCCGCTTTAAGAATGACTGCCACTCTAAGCTACGTTTTGTACACATTAAAACATAATCAAATGTCGAAAGAAAATCATTTGCATATAATTTGTTCTTTCCAAGTCATGTTATAAATCGATGCAAATAATTGACGAACATTAATGTATTCAATTACGCAAAAACATGCGAAATCTGTTCATAGCATGTTCGCATTTTCTGAAAATTGTTGCCTCATTATGTCTCAAATCGGTTCCATCAATTGGCAAATGTTCGTGCTTTCTTTAAGATTAAGATGACTGTGAACATTCTTTGTTAGCTCCAGATATGTGTTCACATTTGTTTGGTGTGACCAGATATGTGTTCAGATATGTTTATTTTCAACATTAAGACGTGTTTTCAAATATGCTAGTTTCATCATATAGATGTTTATTTAGGTTTGTTGTCTAAACCTTCAGATTATTGTTCCTTTTTCACCTTCATAGTTGTTGTCTGACGTTTTTGTTTCCACCTTCAGTTGGATGTTCAGGTGTTTTTGTTTTACAGCTTTAGGTGTTTGTTCAAATACGTTATTTGTATCGTTCATATGTCAGCTCAGATTGTGTACGTGTTTGTCCTTCACATATGCGCTCTGACGTGTTTGTTTTCCCCTTCAGATGTTTGTTCAGAGGGTGTTAACATTCAGATTTTCGCTTCTCCTCTACTTTAAATCAATACTTTGAATCAATTTAAGTAGTTAAGCGATAATATTAATTTGTGTCAATAGAAAATCGAGAACAATCAACTTATCATCTTAAAACATAAACATAGAACCGTGTCGCATTACTCATGTTTGATGCTTGCTTAATAAAGTAGGATAAAATTGTGTTAAAAAAGCAGATACTGATGAAAATAATTTAATAAAAAAATACGTACCGGAAATCTGTATCAGAACACACAGTCCGAGGGTAAACATTTCGAATGGTCGACTGCAAGTCTTCGGAAACTAGAAATGAGTGTCTAGCGAAATAAGAACAGACTTGTACCTCACGATTTTTTTATCTTAAATCACGACTGGTTTTAAGTACATATTTAATGGCTAATGCTGGCTCGTTCATGACCTCTTAATCGAGATTTTATATCACGGAACAAATGTCAAAAGGAGAGCGAAACTCTTGCATCTGATATCTAAATAGATACAATTGTTGCACTCTGAATTCTCGATTTGTTAGTTTTATGTGTTTCTACTACTCCCATACAAAAATGGCATTACAATTCATGTTGATAAATAAATATTATGTAATGTCAGGTACGATCGGCTGTAAACACCCGTGTATATACACATATTTCAACTGACGATTCTAAAGCCGTGTATTTCAACATTTAAGAGGTCCTTCCGCGCTTGAGGCTGCATGTTAGACCTTGGAGTTTGTGATATAACTCTTACCTAACTAACTAGACTAACGAAAGTAGGAATGAGTGTTAAATAATATCTGCAATTTCCAGCTTTGATTTTTTTAACATAGCATTTGCATTTTTGCGGTGCCCTTGTGCTGAGGAATGGGGGTGGGTGGACTTCGGAATACCTAGAGGTAAACTCACCTAACCGGTATGGTGACCAGCAAGCAACTACATATGCGCCAGGAATGGATATAGAATCCGGACAGCTTCTGTTTGCAAAGCTTTCGTCGAAAGAAAGGTTACACATGGAAAAGTACATACAATCCAGCTACTCTTTTGACCAAACTTATTTTCATTGTTTACAGAAGTTAGTGTGTGCTAACATGACGCAATTACAGACATTATGACCCGCTATAATGACGTCATTACAGAATTTTGTGTGCGCTAGCATGACGTAATTACAGAAGTTAGTGTTCGCTAGCATTACGTATTTAGAGAAATAAGTCAAAAGTGTCCGCTAGCTTGGCGTAATTGTAGAAATTAATATGAGATTACATATCGCAATTACAAACATTAGTGTGCGATAGAATGAAGTAATTGCAGATGTAAATATTGGCTTGTTTCGGCACATTAGAATAAACATATAAATATGTATACTATACTAGTTTTAAAGTAAGTATTACCTCCTTAAAAACCCATTTCCGATAAGATTTGGAAAAGAAAACACACGGCAATGGTTACTTTATATTTGCTGGATTTGAAAATTTCAACACCAATCATAGACACCAAACTAACATCGTTTTGGATCTTGTTTGATTGTATTTAAAATATACAACACGATTCCTTGACACCAAAATAACAGCGGTTTGGATATGAACTGGCTGTATTTGAAATATGCAACACGATTTTTAGACACCAAACTGACAACAGTTTAAACTAGATTGATTATTCGAAATATACAACAGGATTACTATACACCATCATAACAGCGGTTTGGATATGTACTGACTGTACTTGAAATATTTAACATAATTCGGAGACAACAAACCAACATCGGTTTGGATCTGGACTGATGGTCAGTGTCCTGTTCTTGCATCTCTCCTTAGTAAACTCACACCTTAAAGTAAAGAAGAAGCGAAAATATGGAGGTTAAAACATAAATATGAACGAACGTCTGAAGGTTATAACACAGCCGTCAAAACACGCATGTGGAGGATAAAAACGAAACAATCTGAACCCATATCAGAACGATGAAAATAACATTTAATCACATTCCTTAGCAAATCCTTTCAGAAAATGTGAACACGCTATGAACAGAGTTCGAATGTTATTGCTGCATATGAATGCATATATGTTCGTTCATCATTTGTATCGATTTGTTACATGGTTTTGAAAGTACACAAATATATGCAAAGTTCTTTGCGGCATTTTATTAATTGTTAATCCGTACACAACACGTCATTCTTAATGTGCAACCATTTTCTTTTTCTGTTTCACTAAATAACGCTGCATTCCTTCATATTGTGTGTCACATATTACTGTCAACAAGTTATTCAACAACACAATTGTATATTACCAATATTGAAAGTGATTAAACATCTTGAATTATGTGATTATTTTAGTGAAAACATTATCAGCAGCGCACACAAATGTTTGATGACTTACATATTGGGATAGAACTGGCTGTCCGACACACATATGGCCTTTAATTCACTTGGGCACGTAATAGAAGCGTCGTTGCTTCAGAAGAGATTGAACAATATGTCGCCCTCGGAGCCAGTGGTGTTGGAAACTGTGGTCGGCGTTGTGATGGAGACTGTAGTCGGCATTGTGTTGGAGACTGCGTTTTGTGGACATGCGCCGTGGCTTTGCAATGTTATTTTATGATTGCCAAAATGTAGCGTCTCACAGACTGCGTGGGTGAACCGACAGCTGTTATGACATGCAGTCGGTCATAATAAAGTTCACAGCGCGCAGTCTCTTTGGACCTTCACATAATAAATATAACGTACATAATTTGGTAAGCTGCATACATAATGGACATTAAACGTTTGGGTTTGATGCTCGATTTTGCATCATCACATAATGTGTTTATAGGTTTGGTCAGAAACTGATATGTTCTGTCCAAAATATCGTTAAAATAATAAATTTCCATTCATAATAATAGGCACAACAAATAAAACCCACATGCTGCGCCACTTTTGAAAATATATTTTCTATGATCACTCGTGAAAAAACAAACGATCTTACACTGACATGAACAAATATCCTCTAAATCTGTTATAGAGTAACTATCAAAAGATTTAAGCGTGCCATTTTGATAATTAATTCCATTAAAATTTGCTCAATAATCTTGTACTTTTGATAAAGAATTATATTAAAACTTTACGATTTTTATATGTGTTAAATGTTAAAGCGGGACTGTACGATTTTGTCAAATATTTATGAATTTTTATAAAATGTATAAAAAATTAGTATACATATATTTGTATATAAATTAAAATAAAAGTTAAGAAGAACATGTGTCGAAAAATGCGAAATAAGCCAGATATTTAAATCTAAAATTGAAATTGGCTTCCAGCCGAATTCGCCAGCATATATATAATACATGTACAATGTGAATCTAAATTTAGTTTTAGTGCAGATTCGTTCATACGACACAAAGACACAATTTTGTTTCCTTACAAATACGAGTAAAAGTGTCGGCATCGGCTTTAACCAGCGCTAACTTGTCTTTGCTGCATTTTATGAAATTCGTCTTCAAAGTATAATTTTTATTGCCTATTTTGAGTCATCGTAACATAATTTAATCAATATATTAAAATTTAACACATGTAAAAATCGTACAGTCCCGCTTTAAAGATT
>VMBQ01009865.1:12536-28110 GCA_007657795.1 Dreissena rostriformis | reverse complement strand
TATGGGAAGCTTTACTACCAAGAGGAGATGTGCATATTATCAGCCGGTTCTGGTCGAATGAATTTTTCACAGAGTTATGGCCCTTTGAAATTTTCCAGTGTACATATAGTGCAATTCTTGTCCGAGCTATTTCTCAGCAACTTATTACGGGAATTCAATGAAACTTTATGGGAAGCTTCACTACCAACAGGAGATGTGCATATTATCAGCCGGTTCTGGTCGGATGATTTTTCACAGAGGTATGGCCCTTTGAAATTTTCTTTAAACTGTACATATAGTGCAATTCTTGTTTTGTCCAAAGTTATGCCCCTCAAGACGTTTCCTTTTATCTGAATATATAGTGCAATATTGTGACAAAATAACCTTTGGGGAGCATCACCTGTCTCTGACGGTTTCTTGTTCTGTCTGTCTGTCTAAAACTTTAACCTTGCTCATAACTTTTGCAATATTGAAGATAGCAACTTCATATTTGGCATGCATGTGTATCTCATGGAGCTGCACATTTTGAGCGGTGAAAGGTCAAGGTTAAGGTCATCCTTCAATGTCAAAGGTAAATTATTATTTTTTTTTAAATCAAAGCGGCGCATTAGGGGGCATTGTGTTTCTGACAAACACATCTCTTGTTTATTTTTTATTTTTTGGCATGCACAGTAGCACACTGCTACTGCGGTGTTGGGCGGCAGTGTCCTGATAAGAACGGAAATTGTCTGCATTTACCGGCTAGGCTAAAGTAATACAAGCCGTGGGTATAAGCTAATTCGGCGGAATGCCGAGCGTTTTAGCGAGTACACCTCGCCTTCCCCCTCCGCGGATGCACTCGCTAGCAGAAAAAAAGGCCGCGGAGGGAGCGAGTTTTTTTGGAAAACGCGTGGACTGTACTGTACACAGAAATCATTTCATATATTATGTACAAAACAAACAGTACTCTGTCAGACTTCTGGCTGTTATATGTCTAATTTCCGTTTCAGATGTCTTTGTTGTGGATTTGGTGTTGTGTTGAATCGGGCCCAAGGCCTGCGATGTGGCTGCATCTCCTTAGTAGTTGTGTGGTGGTGATTTCATCGTCCTCATATTTGTCCCAGGTGTCGAATAGTTTTCCGTGGATTTCCTTGAATTTCCTTCTAAGCACACAGGCATGTGCGTGCTCGGACACTAGACGAATTGTCAAGTCCACTGTCGTTGCCTCACGTCGTAGAAGGGGGACGAGCATGTAGAAGCTTACGTCGCGTATTGATTCTTTGATGCCACCCTGAAATAATGAGCAAAGTTTGTGAATAACGTTGTTTATTATGTAAGGCAAAATAAAAATGCTACACAAACAATGCTGTTAATTACGTTACGTAAAATTAAAAAATAACAGAATAACATAAACTGTTCTTTGAATAAAAGCATACCTTCAACATCGTTGTTAGTCCTAACTGTTTGTTTATAGATGCTTCAGTTCTCCGGCTGCCACATTGATCCCCAGATCCATGTGCGCTCAATGTAATTGACAACATTCAGAAGAGGACCGCCAACCTGGAATAAGCAAAATTTATGACATATGCGTACAGTACATTTTAGTTATTGTAGTTTTATAATGTATTAAGTTATTACAATTGAAGACCATTGAAGTAATTAAGCGAATAGTACATGTATATAGCACATCTGTATAAGTAAATAATAATGAGGTAAGTTATACAAATATTAGTACCTCTTCAGCCTGTAGCATCAACTGTTTAAAGGCAGGAGTGATGTGCTCGCTTGGTAGATACGGCAAGGACATGAGTTTCCTCAAGAAGAGGAACTTGTCGCCCTTTGTCACATAAGCTGTTGTGAGACCATCATTCACCACCTTCCTGTACACGCGTTGATTCCAGTGGAAAACGCAGCCTTTCACGGTCGCTCTTGGATACAACTGCCGTATCGCATGCCACCGGGCTGAAACAAAAAAAAACATTATTAAAAGAACGTTAAGTAAGAAATAGATTATACATGTAAATCTGTTACAATTCACATTTGTTTCAAATTTCAAGCAATACAATATTACAACTCTTTTGTTAATTTACCTGCTTTGAAATCCAACGTGAACCACTCCACCAGTGGGTTTTCAATACGTTGGTTGATGCGTGTCAGCACCTGGATGTAATCCTCCTNTTATGACCTCAAAGTTCAAATCGGTTGGGTCTAGCCTTGATTAGGTTCGCCGGTTTCGGTAGGTTGACGTCGTCTTCGGTGCCGTCACCTGCTCCGCAATCCCATGGCTCGCGTGATGATTGTGACCGCCGAATGACGCAGTGAACATGTCGCCGAATTGCTTGACATTGGCATTGCACTTTGCAGTCTTGCTACGGGTGCTGCCAGTAGGTCCTTGTACCATTGCTACGCTGAAATAATACGAGAAATTATTATTATTATTATTATTTTATTATTATTTTATTATTATTCAGGTGTTTTTTTCCACTTTTTGGGAAGATAGCCCATGGCTTTGGAATAGGGAATTTTATCAGCATTTTCAAGAAATTGGGAAAATAAATTCATTAGCAAACTTTTTTGCGCGAAAAAGTCCACTGATTTGGGAAAAAATAATTTAATATAACTCTATATAATAATTCAAATTACAAAACAAAATCATTATTGTATACTTTGTTAGATGTAATTGAAATAAAATTGAGATAAAATTGAGATAAAATAATCATTAAGACACTTCTTTCTATTTCATTTTTTTTGTAAATTGGGAATTTTTAAGCCAGTTTTGGTAAAAAAAGTATACTTTTTGCAATTGGGAATATAGCCGTTTTTCGACTATAAAATCGGGCCAAAAAACCCCTGTTATTATTATTATTTTGAATTATTATTATTTTGAATTATTATTTATAATATTAACATCATTATTATTTATAATGTACGTACCCTAGCAGTGTATGTACAGTCAATCTTGTATTTAGAGACCACACAAGGGAGAAACCAAAAGTGGTCTCTTAATAAAACAGTCTTTAAATAACAAAAGGCCATTTTGGCAGAATGTGTACCCTCGAGTTTAAATTCATATGCAGGATAGTCTCCTTTGTCCACAATTGTTTCAACTATTGTAATGAAACGAAATGAATGTAAATAAAATGAATAAAATTATATTTTACTTAAAATGTGTTTTATTGTTTTCTCGTATTATAAATTATTATTTATTATAAATACAAAATGTACATGGTTTGCACAGAGAGTTTTGCAAAACAACGTAAACAAGGACAATATTTTAACAAGAACAATAAAGTGTTTTGCTTAAAATAATTAACAGTCTACATACACATGTACATGTATAACATATACATCTTAAACTAGAAAACGTAAACTCTACAGTGCTTTCTTTGCAAAGAAGTCTTCAATTTTTGTCTGTTTGCAGTGAACTTTGCACCTTCCAGCGACAAACAGCACCTGTAATTCCATGATGTTTGTTAACATTTTCTCTTTCCCCATGTTCAGTGCAAATCTTTTCAATTTGTCTACCATGTCACATGCTTGATCAAGTGTTACAGTTTCATCTGCAGAGGCCACATCATCTAACACATCATCATCATCATCACCATTTTCATCCACATTGTCACACGACTTCAATGATCCCAGAATATCGGCTGCATTCTGCTCCCAGTTAATCCCAGACGTTTCCGTATCACATACTGGAACACACTTATCAATCTCGACCAGATCACTAAAGCTAACACCAAACAACTAATTCGCCATTTTCAACACTGCCAAAGGCACATCATCTTCATCGTTTTCAACACTGACCTCATCAATTTTATCATCAGTGTTATCACTAGCACTGACAACTGGACCCTCACTGGCTATTTTGAATCCACATCTGGCGAAACATTTTTGGATTGTCGACACTTTGATTTCTTTCCATGACCCATTGATCCAATAGATCCCATCCAGGATTGAAATCTGCTTCAAGACCTAATACCCAACCTTGTCATTCCGCTCCATCTCTGATAAAAAGTACTGAAACTGGCGTTTTCTGTACTTAAGTTTCAGGGTTTGTATGATGCCCTGATCCATTGGCTGGGACAATGAGGTAGTGTTGGCTGGAAAGAACGCAATTTTCACATTTTGTAGGTTGACTTTGGGATGGGATGGGGCGTTGTCAAGGAAGAGAAGCACTTTTCTACCTTCTCAACGTATCTTGTTGTCAACAGACTTCAACCACTCCTTCATTTACTCTGTATTCATCCACGCCTTTCTATTGTTCCTGTACATAACAGGAGGCTTCTCTGTTTTAAGCTTTCCAAAACACCGTGGTTTAGCCGCTTTTCCTATGACGAGAGGTGGCAGCTTCTCCCCTGTCATGGACGCACACAGAGCTACTGTGATCCGCTCCTTGGACCGTTTACCGCCAGCTAATTCAGTCTCTAGAATGCAAAAATATAAATGAATGAAAGTGGCAAATGCATTTAAATTTAACTGGACGCTCCAGTACTGATTGGTCCAGTGTCACAATCGGTGCTTCAATGTTCGGGCCAGATATATTAAATGACTGATCTTCTACTTCATCTCTTCTTGTGTCCCCTGAGAGTTCTGACATGTATGAACTGTTTGACTCTCCAATATCTCGGGTACCTCCAGTAGGACTTCGTTCCTGCGTGAGTCGACTTTAAGTTCGACTCCTCTGCTATGTCAGAGGTTTCCATTGGTACCTCCAGTAGGGTAGGACTTCGTTCCTGCGTCAGTCGACAGTGAGTTCCGACTCCTCTGCTATGTCGAGGTTTCCATTGGTACCTCCGGTAGGGGTAGGACTTCGTTCCTGCGTGAGTCGTCAGTGAGTTCCGACTCCTCTGCTATGTCGGAGGTTTCAATTGGTACCTCCGGTAGGTGTAGGGCTTCGTTCCTGCGTGAGTTGACAGTGAGTTCCGACTCCTCTGCTATGTCGGAGGTTTCCATTGGTACCTCCGGTAGGGGTAGGACTTTGTTCCTGCGTCAGTCGACATTGAGTTCCCACTCCTCTGCTATGTCGGAGGTTTCCATTGGTACCTCTGGGACTTCTAGGACTTATGCTGGTCGGCTGCATCTGCAACATTTCTATTCGACTACACATTGATCACACGATATTGCGCAGTCATCAACATTAACGTTCCTTTCACAGTGTATACATGGATATTCTGAAGCCATGATTGGATTTGTGGTTGCAATGAAACAACTCGCCTATTATATACTCTTGTTTAACAGACGCTATTTACTCTATATGTATAAATACGCACAGTTTGTATAATCCACGCTGCCAATTTAAGCCAACTTCTTTAATTGGCAATTAAAGGCGTGTGCCGCTAATTGATTGTTTGCAACGCACTAATTAATATTATAATAATTAATATGCTTGCACTATCAAGTCATCAATCATTGGAATATCTTATGATTGTAGATTGGAGAAAGTGGATATTGTGATAGAAAAAAGGACAATATGCAAAGTGTTATGCAAGTGTTAAATTTTTATGGATAAAATCAACAGTAAAGACGGAAAAAGGTACTTTTTAAAGCATCTTCATTAAAATCATAGACATTATTGCCTGTAACATGTGAATTTAGTTTTTCTTAAATATAAAATTACACATTAGGTTTCGAAATCTGCGTTAAGGTTTCGAATAACGCTCATAACTTCTATGTCGCTTCAGATGTAACCTTTATATTTGGTATGCATGTGCATATGGACAAGGCCTTTCCATACGCACACAAATTTTTACCCCTTTCACCTTGACCTTGAACTTAGGGTCCGCGTTTAGGTTTCGAAATCTGCGTTGAGGTTTGGAAAAATGCTCATAATAACTTCTATGTTGCTTCAGATGTAACCTTTATATTTGGTATGCATGCGTATATGGAAAAGACCTTTCCATACTCACACAAATTTTTACCCCTTTCACCTTGAACTAAGGGTCCGCGTTTAGGTTTCGAAATCTGCGTTTAGGTTTCGAATAACGCTCATAACTTCTAATTGTCGCTTCAGATGTAACCTTTATATTTGGTATGCATGTGCATATGGACAAGGCCTTTCCATATGCACGCACATTTTTACCCCTTTCACCTTGACCTTGAACTTAGGCTCTGCGTTTAGGTTTCAAAATCTGCGTTTTGGTTTCGAAAAATGCTCATAACTTCTATGTTACTTATGATGTAACCTTCATAATTGGTATGCATGTGCATATGGACAAGGCATTTCCATACGCGCACAAATTTTTACCCCTTTCACCTTAACCTTGAACTTAGGGTCTGCGTTTAGGTTTTGAAATCTGCGTTTAGGTTTCGAATAATGCTCATAACTTCTATGTCGCTTCAGATGTAACCTGCATATTTGGTATGCATGTGTATATGGACAAGGCCTTTCCATACGCACACACATTTTTACCCCTTTCACATTGACCTTCATCTTAGGGTCCGCGTTTAGGTTTCGAAATCTGTAGTATTCAAGAAATTTTCATCCGATCCTCACCAAACTTGGTCACAAGTTTTATCTCGATGATCTCTAGGCCAAGTTCGAACATGGGCCATGCCAGGCCAAAAACTAGGTCACGGGGTCACTTAGTGCGTTTTAAACATTCAGCATGGTGTCCGCTCTATTTTAAGTAGTTTTCATCCGATCTTCACCAAACTTGCGGCATCTAGTTTTCAAACTTCTCAAAAACATTTACACAGTTATGCTTTTATGTAGTGACAAAGTTACAGTTGGGGGCATCCGTTTCATGTGGACACAATTCTTGTTTCTCATGTTTTACTTCATACAAATTAGAGGATAGCCGGATATTTACGTTGCATATGGCAATGGCTGTCATTAAAATTCTGAAGTGTAAGTCGGATTACACATTTACTTATGCTCATTTGAGAATAAAACATAACGTTTACAGTTGTGTGTAATTAATTCAACGAGTCTTTGTTAAAACGCTTAAAGTGATGAAAAAATGTTTTGACAATATTACGCATGAAATGCACAATTTCAACAATGATTACACCGTTGCCATCATCAGTTTTCTAAGTAACTGACCACGATTTTATCGTGGAGGTGTACACCATAGGGTCTGATTAGAATGGTACGTTTAACCAGTAATGCGTTTATAATTTATATAAACATTAACGGACAAGTGTAGTTCAGCAACGGACAAGTTAAATTTCCTAAATGGTTGTCCGTGGACTAGTATGGTTTTTTGAGATTTCCCCACCCCTGACCACATCTCTGACTCTGTCCATACATGTACATATCACACAATCTTGAAGAAAGAAACACAAGCATGAAAGAAGAGAAAGGCGTATGATACAAAACAATTTTAAGGTATCACATTGAAGGCTATTCTTATAATCCCAGCTTGATACAATTTACTTTAGATATATATGATTATATGATACATAATCTATTACTGTTACTGTATTTAAAGAAATTTGTCNTGCATGTGCATATGGACAAGGCCTTTCCATACGCACACACATTTTTATCCCTTTCACCTTGACCTTGAACTTGGGGTCCGCGTTTAGGATTCAAAATCTGCGTTGAGGTTTCGAATAATGCTCATAACTTCTATGTCGCTTCAGATGTAACCTTCATATTTGGTATGCATGTGCATATGGACAGGGCCTTTCAATATGCACACATTTTTTACCCCTTTCACCTTGACCTTGAACTTAGAGTCCGCGTTTAGGTTTCGAAATCTGCGTTTAGGTTTCGAAAAATGCTCATAACTTCTATGTCGCTTCAGATGTAATCTTCAAATTTGGTATGCATGTGCATTTGGACAAGGCCTTTCCATACCCACAAATTTGTTTACCCCTTCCTTTCACCTTGACCTTGAACTTAGGGTCCGCGTTTAGGTTTCAAAATCTGCGTTTAGGTTTCGAATAACGCTCATAACTTCTATGTTGCTTTAGATGTAATCTTTATATTTGGTATGCATGTGCATATGGACAAGGCCTTTCCATATGCACGCACATTTTTACCCCTTTCACCTTGACCTTGAACTTAGGGTCCGCATTTATAGGTTTCAAAATCTGCGTTTAGGTTTCGAAAAATGCTCATAACTTCTATGTCACTTCAGATGTAACCTTCATAATTGGTATGCATGTGCATATGGACAAGGCTTTTCCATACGCACACAAATTTTTACCCCTTTCACCTTGACCTTGAACTTAGGGTCCGCGTTTAGGTTTCGAAATCTGCGTTGAGGTTTCGAAAAATGCTTATAACTTCTATGTCGCTTCAGATGTAACCTTTATATTTGGTATGCATGCGTATATGGAAAAGACCTTACTGTTACTGTAGTTAAAGAAATTTGTCAAATACTTATCAAAATTGTGACTCAATGCTTATCAAATGAAAACTAAATCAATGCTTCATAAAGGTATTAAAATAATTCATTATGAAACAAGGGACAAAATTGTCACAAAACAAGGTTTTCAATTTAAAAAAAGTCTGATAAAGGGAGACATCTCAAAATGTGCATTGTTACTGATTGTTCCTAGTTAACCCCCTTGTGTCAAATTCAATCTATTTGCTCAAAGTGTGACCTTGACGTTGCAGATATCGACGTAATTCTTTCACATGACACACCGTCCAATGATGGTGAACAAATGTACCAAATGATTTAAAAATCTCACAATGAACGACATAGTTATGGCCAGGACAAGCTCATTTATGGCCATTTTTGACCTTTAAACTCAAAGTGTGACCTTGACCTTGGAGATATTGATGTAATTCTTTCGCGCGACACACCGTAAAACCTAATTCATATATGCTATTTCTTGAAGGCAAGTTTAAATAGTGTTATTAAAAGCATTTTCAATTACATCAAGTGTTTAATTGTTCCTGTTCTTTGTTGGAGCTCCTGGGATGCTGATTGCTTTATCGCCTCTACTTAACCCTTCATTAGCTGCATTCTCTCTTCATGCCTCCTTTCTGTTCTCTCTGCCGTCTCTGTCTCTCTGACCTTGGTCAACAATAAAGCTTTGAAAGATCTTAACCCTTTGCTGACTTCCTGATTTGGACTTTTTCACTTGAGGGTTTTTTAGTCACTATCTTCACTACTTGACCTGTTTTAAAAGTTTCATTTGGTCACTATCTTCACTACTTTCTTGACCTGCGGATGACATGGTTTTCACAGGCTGCATGATAGGATCTTTGGCAAAAATCTTGTCCAATTCTGTTTCAAACTGGTAAGTCTTCAGACTGCTTCCAGATTTAGCATTATGGGCTTTAATGTTTTTGTAAGCCCTGGTTAGTGTCTTCCACCTACCGCTGACTTGCTCTGGTGAAAAGTTGTAGCCTTCTTCTCTCATTTCTTCACCAATCTTTTCCCACATGCATTTTTTCCGAAGTTTTCCCTGGGCAACTTGTCCTTCAAACAACTGATAACAACTAATGAGCGTTTGCGCCTTGATCCATACCTGATTTATGTTATTATCATTACCTTCATCTGAAAACAATTTTTCTGCAGAACTTCTCAGATGTGTGACACAAGAAGGGTTTTTAAACACTTTCTTATCTGTGAAAAAACTTTTACAATCCTCGCATTGAAACTTGGTCTTCAAACTGCCTGTGAATTCAAACTTTCGGACACACTTTACTGAAGAGAGACAATAGCAATGACAACTATAGTTGTGGGAAAAATCAATACAATATTTGAACAATAGGCACCTGAGAGCCTGTATTGCTCTACTGGCTCATGTAGTTCAAGTTTAACCATGTTTTGACCGAGTTCAGGCCTGGCTTGACCCAATTTTTAGCTCGGCTGTTTTCGAAGAAAATCCGAGGTATTGTCATAGCCCTCTCGTCTTTCCGCGTCGTCGTAGTTGTCTTCGTCCGAAAACTTTAACATTGGCCATAACTTTTGCAATATTGAAGATAGCAACTTCATATTTGGCATGCATGTGTATCTCATGGAGCTGCACATTTTGAGTGGTGAAAAGTCAAGGTCAATGTGTATCTCATCGACCTGCACATTTTGAGTGGTGAAAGGTCAAGGTCAATGATGACCTTCAAGGTCAAAGGTAAAAAAACACTAAATCCAAGCACCCACAGCCGACCGTTGGCACCTGCTATACCGTGCTCTTGTGAAATGAACCGACTATTTAACCGCAACCAGCATGAGCATCTTTGGTGGATATTGGATTGAAAGGTGGACTCTGTTGAGTTGCTGGAACTTCAAGTATTGCACCTACTTGAACTTTCTAAGGAAGCTGCTTTTGTGCAATATTCAGTGACTTTGCAAGCTGTGTGTGAGACGTAACAACGATGCTTTTGCATCGTGTTTTGAGACTTTCTGGATGACATGATGGATTTATTGCTGTTTAAAATTAGAGTTACTGATAAATAAAATCAACATATTTTTGTGTTTATATTCTTTTCTTCTTTTAACAATAACAAAAAATCATTTGGTTAAATTTGACATAGATTTGTAGATCTTAAACTATTACATAAAGAAAAGTAATTCAAAACAAATCCCCCATGCTATATTAATATTTTAAAAATTT
Source organism: Dreissena rostriformis (assembly GCA_007657795.1). Lineage (NCBI taxonomy): Eukaryota > Metazoa > Mollusca > Bivalvia > Myida > Dreissenidae > Dreissena > Dreissena rostriformis. Next base: position 17,634 of record VMBQ01009865.1, on the reverse strand, counting down.
ATCTAAAATGCTTTGGGTCCAAAAGGGTTGGGGACAGAAATTTTCGACAGCTTATAAAGTAAATAAGACATCGTTTAAGGTCTCAAAAACTATAATTAGATTATATATCATTTATCCATGTGCACACCTTCCTGACACTGGTGGTCCCTTGCCGACTCTAATGTATAAAAAACACACCGTGCAATTACATTTGTATAACATCTTAGAAGTGGACGGTGCTGCCATCTTTGTTTTTACTGTTCCTCCTCTTTCGCGGGAAAAGATTTGACATGTCCTGAACATTCCCTTACAGAAATGAAAAGGTAGCGGCTGACTAGCCACTAGGTAGCGGCTACCTAGCGGCTACCTAAAAAGGTAGCCGAAACGGTTATCCTGGAGGTAGCGAAAGTCAGCCAGTAGCGGCTAGGTTGCCGCTGAGTAGCCAAAACCTATAGCCGGTACTGGCTACCATAGCCGCTAGCGGCTACTGTAGCCAAAAGGTAGCCAGAAGCAGAAAACAGTGAAATATTTCCATTAATTTGACAAATTGTCAGCCGCTAGCGGCAACTGTAGCCAAAAAAGTAGCCGAAAACAAAACTTCGGTACAATAACCTATATTAAATGAACAAATTGTCAGCCGCTAGCGGAAACTGTAGCCAAAAAGTAGCCGAAAATGTTACTTGTGTAAAATAACTTATATTAAATGAACAAAGTGTCAGACACTGTAGTTTAAAAGTAGCAGCACAGTGTGATCTATATCTGCAATCCAAATGTGACCTTGACCTGGGAGATATGGGTCTGGGTGTTTCGCATGGCATGTACTCTCATTATGGTGGAATTTGTTTTAAAAAAAAAATCCCTTGATAAATGAAAGAGTTGTGGACCAAACAAAAAAATCCTGTAACACCCTAAAACACAGTATTATGTGAAGTTGGAACAAGACATCAATTTGAGAATAAATTGTGTTTTTTTAACTGTGAATAATATGCACTTTTACATGTTGTATTTATTTAGTTAGACACATTATAATAAAAAAAGATACTTGCATATAATATACCATCATTTAAATTGATTTTACTACAAAACTTGATTTTTTTATTGATTTTTTAATTTAATCCTCATGAAATAAAACAGTGTCCATGCGGCGCATGAACACGGTTTTAAAATACAGTTAAAATTATAAAAATACAATCATTGTTAATGAAAAAGTCATGAAAAATTGCTTATTAAGCTTGAAATATAGAAAAAAAAAAATACAAAAATAAATTCAGATCATAAAATGAACAATTGTTCATTAGCGTTCATAACTAGGAACAGCTGTGAATCACATTCAGAACACGGTTACGAGCGCACCCAGTGTCTGAAAGACCAATACTCTTAACGTTTAAAGGCGTCTGGTACTACTTTTCTTGCCATCCTTTCTCGATCAAGCGTTTGATACATTAATTTTCATATATCCACATCTTCTTCAGAAGCTTTTAAACTCCCTATATTTCTTCCCAGACATAGGTAAATGAGCATTCAGCTGTAATTAATTGATATCAATATTTGGTATTTTGTCCTAAGTCTCTGGTAAGTTCTTTATAGACAATAGGTCTGACACATACATAGTTTTACGAGCTTTATATTTCACCCTGAAGTCATACTTTTGTAATTGCATGATAAATCTTGAAAAACAGTAAAACCTGTGGTAAGCAGCCAGTGAAGGGACATACCCAAACTGGCTGCAAACGACAGGTTGGCTGCTTAGCACAATTCAAGGAAGTTGAGGGTCAGCTGACCGGTTAAAACTGCCCCGGTCAATACTCTTGAAGTGGTTATAACTGGTCATTACTGGTCAATACTTGTCGATTGAACTTTACCCCCAATTTTGATTAATATTCCATGCTTAATAAAACAATATTGATAATATAAATTAAACAGACATGTTGCCAATAATGTCTCAAACTATTAATACCCACTATTTTACACCTGTTCATGGAATTCGTAGGTCAATCATAAAAATTGCATCCCTAGGTTACATGGAAAGGAACTAAATTTTTTAGACTAAAAGAAACACATATTTTAAGTTATATAAAGCGCCAACGGATGATTATGTACATGATAAACTATTGTTAAATACAACAAACTGAGTAAATCATGTGTAAATCTGTGTTATCTATCACTGGTGTAAAGGACAACAAACAAACAATGTCAGCGCACTCAACTATTTAAATAATTGTATTTTATACCTGTTCATGCAATTTGTAGGTCAATCTCTCCTAATCAATGAATGTTCAGATAATTCTTGATTCAACAAGATTTACAATATGACACACCAATGATGTGCATTATCAAAAATATATTCAATGTTTTCATCAGGCCTGGTTTTCATGCCCCCGAAGGTGGGCATATAGTGATCAACAAGATTAACAATATGACACACCAATGATGTGCATTATCAAAAATATATTCAATGTATATATGCCACCGAAGGTGGGCATATAGTGATCAACAAGATTAACAATATGACACACCAATGATGTGCATTATCAAAAATATATTCAATGTTTTTATGCCCCCGAAGGTGGGCTTATAGTGATAGCTGAATAGGCTTCCCGTGCCAGAAAGCGAAAGTAGGCATTTTTTAAGTCTGTCCTTCTGAAATTCCGTCACACTTTGCATTTAGGTTTCGAAAAAATATAAATCAAAGCGGCGCAGTAGGGGGCATTGTGTTTCTGACAAACACATCTCTTGTTGATCAAAAACGTTTATACACATATGAACATGTCATCATCAACACATCATACAGGCATTGTCAAAATGTATGTTGTTGAACTGTCACAAATTCACCAGGTTATATGTCTTGATCTCAACGGAGAAACCGGTAACACACAACTAACTTGGCAGCTTTCTGGATTCCTAAACGGTTTCTGAGCTTTGTTTGGATGGTACAAAAATTGGAGAAGATTCTCTCGAGAGACGCTGAGCTGCTTGGCATTGGGAGAAGTTTCATGGCTAGCTCACAGAGTTTTTATGCCCCCAACGGGAGGCATATAGTTTTTGCACTGTCCGTCTGTCCGTCCGTCACACTTTTCGTGTTCGCTTTCTAATTCAAGTAGTTTTCATCCGATCTTCACCAAACTTGGTCAGAAGTTGTATCTAGATGATGACAAGGCCAAGTTCGAAGATGGGTCATGCCAGGTCAAAAACTAGGTCATGGGGTGACGTAAATTTGTAAACATTCAGCATGGTGTCCGTTCTCTGATTTAAGTAGTTTTCATCCGATCTTCACCAAACTTGACCAAAAGTTGTATCTAGATGATGTCTAGGACACTTTCGAACATGGGTCATGCTGGGTAAAAAACTAGGTCACGGGGTAACTTAGTGCGTTTTAAATATTCAGCATGGTGTCCGCTCTCTTATTCAAGAAGTTTTCATCCGATCTTCACCAAAGTATTCTCAACCCTCAAACAGGCGTTTTTTGTGACAGTTTGGCACTCTTGTTAAGCATTGTCCACTCTATAAATCAAAGTTTTCATTTAACTTTCATAAAACTGCATGAAAATGTCTTAGGCATACAATCCTTCACTACTTTAGCTGTGTAAACTTAGTAAATTGACGTTAAAATTTGCAATTTCAATGGTACTTATGGAACCCCAATAAAACATGAGATATGCGGGGTAAATTCTTTACTGATTAGACTTGATTCAGAGTGACAATTTTCAAGCATCATGTCCCTTGACTGGCTCAACAGCTTCTCCACAAGCTTTTTGTTTCTTGCCCTGTCACACATGGTAGTAAAGCAAGTTTCAATTAAATCATCAGACTTGGCCCCATCACAATTAGTGATGTGCAAAGTGGACATTTCAACCAGGTGCTCTTGCTCGAAATCCTGTTTTTTTTCTGAGCAGTTTCTCAGGCTACTCTCGTTAATCCCAAACCTGCTATTTCACCAGTATCAAGGGTCACTGATGTGTCCAGCAGCTTTTGCTTTCTTCTGGTTGTGTCATCTCGGCTCAGTCTCCAATTTTCTTACTGGTCAAGCCTTTCTTCAATGTAAGATTTTGAAATGTTGTGTGATTTGTCCATGATTGATGTGACAGTCTTACAACTCAATAGGACTTGCTTAAAGAACACTTTAAAGAAAAACTTTTACTGTCCACAAAAGGATATTGAGTGTTGTTTTAATGACCCTCACCTGGCATACTAGGATGGGGGCCAGTAGATTTTCTGGGGTCAGATACCTCAGGTATCGGCCTCCTGCATGGGAGGAGCACAGAAGGGGCCTGTGCCTTATAAGTTATTGACCACTGGACCATAATATCACATTGTCAATCAATAGGCTAAGGCACGTAGTTCGGCGAATACAAGAAATAAAAAAAATAAAAAAATAAAAGGGATAGGCCTTATGATCTGTCAAATGAATGGTGAGAATACCAGGCATTTAGATCGACATTCTGAGCCCCAAATGGCTGTGAGCCCCGCACTTCCTATTTATTATGGTCCAAATTTATAGTTATATTTCTCATTTGTTTGGAAGGTCACAGTTCTGTTATTTTAGTCTGTATGTTTTTATGTCCCCCAGTATATACTGGGGGACATATTGTTTTTGCCCTGTCTGTTGGTTGGTTGGTCTGTTGGTTTGCGCCAACATTAACATTTGCTATAACTTTTGCAATATTCAACATAGCAACTTGATATTTGGCAAGCATGTGTATCTCATGGAGCTGCACATTTTGAGTGCTGAAAGGTCAAGGTCATCCTTTAAGGTCAAAGGTCAATTATATGGGTCAAAATCGCTCATTTTGGCCATAACTTGTGCAATATTCAACATAGCAACTTGATACTTGGCATGAATGTGTATCTCATGGAGCTGCACATTTTGAGTGCTGAAAGGTCAAGGTCATGGTCATCCTTCAAGGTCAAAGGTCAATTATATGGGTCAAAATCGCTCATTTTGGCCATAAATTCTGCAATATTCAACATAGCAACTTGGTATTTGGCATGCATGTGTATCTCATGGAGCTGCACATTTTGAGTGGTGTAAGGTCAATGTCAAGGCCATCCTTCAAGGTCAAAGGTCAAATATATGAGTCAAAATCGCTCAAAAGGGGACATAGTGTTTCACAAACACATC